>JBAKBP010005246.1:0-58575 GCA_037953745.1 Lithodes maja
GTAGCAACGTGAACTCGTGGGGGTATAGGCTACTGGATATGGCAACAGAAAATTTATTGGTGCAAAATATAAAGGAAAATACAAGAAGAAGGGGAAATGATGAAGCATCCAGATTGGACCTAATGTTTACTAGAGACCCAGATGTAATTTCTGATATAAAATACTTACCACCTTTAGGCAAGAGCGATCACGTTGTAATGGATATAGAAATCCTATTGGGTTATTCCAATATGGAGGAGAGGGAGGAGCACAAGGAAACTAGGTTTGACTATGCAAAAGGAGACTACCAATCACTGAGACAATACTTTAGAGATGTTGACTGGAGTGAAATACATCAGAGAAATAGTGTAGACGAGAAGTATGGAGTATTTAAAACAATATATGAAGAAGGAGTTAATAAATATGTTCCTAAACAAGGTAATAGGTCAGCGAAGGTAAAGGATTGGTTTAATGAAAAATGTAGGAAAGCCAAGGAAAAGAGAGACCAAGCGTGGAAGGCAGCTAGAAAAAGGTGTAATAGAGAAACTTGGAACAGATACAAGAGATTAAGAAATGTATATGCTGCAATCAGGAGACAAGAAGCCAGAGAATATGAGAAGAACATTGTGAAAAAATGTAAGAGTGATCCTAAGCTGTTCTATAGGTTTATAAATAGTAAAATGAAGGTAAGGGATAGAATAGTGAGGTTGAAGGTTGAAGGGACCACTTATGATGACGACCAGAATATGTGTGAAATTATGAACAATACACTACACTCAGTATATACTAAAGGTGATAACTTTGAAGAAGTACCGGTAGGTGAAATTGGTGATAAACTGGGAGAGATTAATTTTCTCCCAGAGGAGCTAGTAGAAATAATGAAAGGACTAGATGTGAAAAAAGCAGTGGGACCTGACAATGTAGCGGGATGGATTTTGAAAGAATGTGCTGACGAACTAGTGAAACCCTTATATGAGATAATGAAATACTCTCTGGAAGTGGGAAAATTACCAATGGACTGGAAGAGAGCCAACATTGTACCGATTTATAAAGGTGGGAACAGGGAACATCCATTGAATTATCGACCTGTGTCACTTACTAGTATAGTGTGCAAAATCTGTGAGAAAATAATTAAGAAAAGATGGATGATTTACTTGGAAAAGAATAATCTACTATCTAACAGGCAATTTGGATTCAGGGAGGGTACCTCATGTGTTACAAATCTACTCAGTTTTTATGACAGAGTGGTTGACATATTACAAGAGAGAGATGGATGGGTGGATTGCGTATATATTGACATGAAGAAAGCTTTTGACAGAGTATCGCATAACAGGCTGAAGTGGAAATTAAAAGAGTATGGAGGGGTTCAGGGTAGTTTGTTAAATTGGATGGAGGACTATCTTTCAGGGAGACAGATGAGAACTACTATCAGAGATAAATTTTCTACGTGGAAAGATGTCACAAGTGGAGTTCCGCAGGGAGCGGTGCTGGCTCCCATAATGTTTCTAATATACATTAACGACATGCCAAAGGATATAAATGCATATATGAATATGTTTGCAGATGATGCCAAGATCATGAAGCATATAGAAGATGAAAACAGTGGTAGGGAATTACAGAGGGATTTGGATAGGATAGATCAATGGAGCAAGAAGTGGAAAATGGAATTTAACACAAATAAATGTCATGTAGTGGAAATGGGAGTAAGTAAAAGAAGGCCACATATGGAATATAAGTTAGGAGAAAACACTATTAACCCATCAGAGAAAGAAAAGGACTTAGGGATAACTGTTAGGAGTGATCTTTCACCTGAGAATCATATTAATAAGATAGTGGGAGAAACATATGGACTGCTAAACAGAATAAAAATAGCATTTAACTATATAAACGAGGAGATGCTGGAGAAAATAATAAAAACATTGGTGAGACCAAGACTGGAGTATGCGGCAGTGGTGTGGGCACCACATCTAAAAAAGCATATAAAGAAGCTGGAGAAGGTTCAGAGAGCTGCAACTAGGATGATACCAGAACTGAGAGAATTACCATATGAGGAGAGATTAAAGAAATTAGATTTACCATCTCTAATGGATAGGAGGGAGAGAGGCGATATGATTATGATGTACAAATGTGTGAGAGGACTCGAAAAGGTGGACAAGAAGGGTTATATTGTGAAAGATAATGGTAGAACTAGGGGGCATAGATATAAGCTAATGAAAGGAAGATGTAAAGGAGATGTGAGAAAGTATAGTTTCCCTTACAGAAGTATAAGTAAATGGAATCAGTTGGAAGAGGAAGTGGTGTGTGCCAAAAACATTCATATTTTTTAAGGCAAAGTTAGATAATTGTAACTCAGGAAGCGGGACAATACGAGCCTAAAAAGCTCAACTCCTGTATACTACAAATAGGTAAATACAAATAGGTAAACAAACACACACACACACACACACACACACACACACACACACACACACACACACACACACACACACACACACACACACACACACACACACACACACACACACACACACACACACACACACACACACACACATTCCCTGTCTCTAAACTTTGGTAATGGAGTTGGCGATACAACTGAGTATATACCTTATACCAAGTACAGTACATCTCACAAATACACGTGAGCTAATACCTAATACTGTTTATCCACATTATATTTATTTTACACTATGGTATAAGCCTACTACAATACTTACAAATAAAAATCAGCAGTGACAATAACTCTATTTATGTATCAATATAGGCATTATAAACTCATATTTCAGGTTCATGGTAACAACAAACGTCAAATATTTGTATCTGTGGAAATGTGATGCTGAATAATTAGTCTTATCATTTCCCCACAGATAAGATGAACATTCCTCTATTAGATTAAATAGAGAGATAGGTTGATAGCCTTTTGTATTGAAGTATGTTCGTATATATCTGATTTCTCCTATAATTCTAACTTCTATTTTTGTTCTGAACATCATCCACACTTGCTATGATTAAAATGATGGATAAATGTTTATAGCCATACAACTCAAACGTTCTTTTTATAGTATTTTCTTAACATCATCCACACTTACTATGTTATAATATCATTGTTATAGACATTTCTTAACAAATTTCACATTTACTATGATTATTATCAAGTAGGCTATGTGAGATATATAATAACTTTACAACTCAAAATATGTAATATTATCTTCAATTTACAATTTCTCCTCAGTTTCTCTCTTACTCGAACCTCTTTTCATCATACACTACACCTCTTATTGTGCAATAGCCTTGTTTTCCCTCTGCCCTCTATTTGTCTTTTACACTCACTGTCTTATGATTTTATTTTTCCTTCACACAATATTGGTAGGGGACCCAATATGCTGGTGCGGATTGGCATAGAGTTAGATTAATATACATTGCCATATAACATAGCTGCCTAGAGCATTATAGGTCACTTGGAATCTCTTCTGCGACGAGTTACAAGCATTACACCAATCATCATCTCAAAACTAACCAAGGATCTCTCTTGCCACAAGCTATACCGGTAACCATCACATATAAAATATGTTTATCCGTAGTTGTAGTTGTTGTTGTTGTTGTTGTTGTTGATTTTGTTGTTGTAATTGTCGTGGCTATGAAGGTCAATAGCCGCATAAACCCCATCGCTGGGATTTTACAGAATGTGAAGTAGATTCACCACATAAAAACATAATAACGTAAGCAAACGGAAATCTGCAACAGGTTTACTGGCCCAACGAGGCATCTTAACCCTTTGAGTACCAGCGACGTGTGTTATATTTTAATCTAGTTATATTTAGATGATATTATGCAGCTTGGGAAGGATCTGTGATAGTTAAAAGGGTTGGTTGAAGTATTCTGAAGCCTTATTATTGCTAGAGGTCCTTCCTAAGCTGAATTCAATAGTCTAATAGTTGCCAAAATATAATGAAAAGGACGTCACCAGTATGGTACGGGTTAACTAATCTTATAGATGACCACGAATTACCGGTGTAACACATGCTTCCAGATGAGGTACAAAATATATGATAATATATGGAATAACTCATCTCTAGTCTTGAATTGAATTATCCCTTTCTGTACCAGCGAAGTCTTATTAATTATAAGTTAGCTATATTTAGATAATTTTATGCAGTTTAAGAAGGATTTGAGGTAGTAAAAAGGGTTAAGTGAGATAGTTCGAAGCCTGTTAATTCCTGGAGGCCTTTTTGAAACTGAATAAAATCATGTAATAGTAGCCAGAATAATATTATAAAGACGTCGCCGATATAGAAGGGGTTAAAGGACCATGTAGAACGCGTCCAATAAACCACATCAACCCCCCCCCCCCCCCTATCTAAACCAGGGTCACACAACTGAGACGGCCCCAGGGAGTGTGTCCAGAATACGAGCCGACATTAACGAGGAAGTGTCGCCAGAACAGGATGTTGACACTGGGATTATGGTGACACTGGCAGACCGCAGTTACCTCAGATTTCCCAAGTTTTTAGGGATTTCTTTTTAGATTATTTTACGCTATTACCTCAGATTTATCACGTTTTAGGAATTAAGTGTACTAGGATATTTATAGCTTTCGTGTAAACTTGCCGTAATATATTCCTTTAAAGGGGTGGGTTTTTTTTTCTGGACCCCTCTCTCCCTCATAATTACTCCCATCAGTTTTGATATTTGAAGACGTTCGCCCCATTAGTTTGGTTAATTAACGACCTTTCGCCCCATTTCTTTGTCGGTTTAAAGACACTTCGCGCCATTTAGGTGTCGATATTTTCATGGCGAGTGTAAGCAAGCCGCAAATTTATCTCGAATGGGGCTATTGGGGGTGTTTTTTTAAAGCTTGATGGAGGACTAGGGAGGAAACTTAGAAAAAAACTCACCCTCCCCTCACCAAATTACACACTCCGTCATTTATCTCTCAAAACTTTCCCGGTGTAGGCCTAAATCTTCGGATATCTCCCTTCTGACCCCCACCACCCTTACTTACCCCACCGCTCTCTCGCTCTCGCTCTTACCCCACCGCTCTCTCTCGCTCTCTCTTTCACACACACTCTACAGTATATCTCTCACACACTCTCTCTTCTCTCTCTCTCTCTATCTCACACACACATACACACACACACACATTGACCCCACTACTTAAGGGGACGTTTCCACTTGAAGGACTTTTTTCTTGACCCCTTTCTCCCTCATGTCTAGCCCTATCGCTTTTGAGATTTTAAGACGTTTGCCCCATTAGTTTGGTGATTTTAAGAATTTCCACCCCATTCTGTCAATTTTAAGACCTTTTGTGCCATTTAGGCGTCGATTTTTATCCTGGCGAGCGATAGCGAGCCTGTAATTTAAGAGTAACCGGCCTTCGGCCGGGAAATTTTTCTACCGAAAAATTTACAAATTTATCTTGAAAGGGGGTGGCATTTTAAGATTGCTGGAGGAGTAGGAAACAAACTAAAAACCTCCCCTTAACACACTCATTCCCCCTCTTCTTTACTCTCTCTCTCTTCATTCTCACTCCATTAATTATTCCTAATTAGGCTTTTCCTCTCTCTACCCGCTTGTGTGTGTCTCTCTCTCGCTCACTCTCTCTCTCTCTCACACACACACACTCCCTCTGTCTCTTCCACCGACCTTAGATCTCATACTTATACATCACTGAACTTTTTATGTTATCTCTCTCTCTCTCTCTCTCCCATTATATATAAAAACCTTCAACATAAGATTATAACCCCTCCATATAACCAGCATCTATCTTTAAAACCTTCCAATGTATCCAAGCAACCTCACCAATTTGTGTTTGTTTACCCCTTCTGCCAGAGTAGGTTTGATATTTTAAGGTGTTTACCCCCATGAATGTGACAATTTTAAGATGCTTCGCCCCATTTCTTTGTCTTATAATATATATACAAAAATCGGGCGAAAGGTTTTAAAATCGCCGAAGTAACCTTTGATACCTTTTGATGTGTTCGCCACTCTTCTAGCGGCACCAAGGAGCGCGACGCCCCTCGTTATGGGTGGTGATTTGGTGCAGTAGACTGTTTGAAGCGACAGCTCGCTCCCTTGCGAGGATGGGCTCGTCTGGCACTTTTTGCAGTTCGACATCTAGGGCTCTCTTGAAGTTGTCTAACGAGATGTCCCTCATGTCTCTTACTCGCCGTGGGAGTTTTTTGAAGAGACGTGGGCCTCTGTGTGATAACCAGCCCTCTCGCAGAGAGCCCATTGCACCCCTGTTATTCATCCGGGGGATTTCGCATTCCCAGCCTCTCCTATCACTGAATTTCATGACTATCGGAGTATGTAGGTTTGGTACTAAACCCTCTGCGATTTTCCACGTGTATATTATTAGGTAACGTTCTCTTCTACGTTCCAGTGAGTGCAGATTCAGTGCTCTTAAACGCTCCCAATAGTGTAGATGTTTTATCGAACTTATATGCGAAGTGAAATTTCTTTGTACACTCTCTACGTCATTTATTTCACCTGCTTTGTATGGGGATGTTAATACGCTACAGTATTCAAGCCGCGGTAGCACTAGAGATTTGAAGAGCGTTATCATAGGCAATTCACCGCGTGTTTTAAAAGTACGCAGAATCCAACCCGTTAGACGTTTCGCAGCCGCCACTTTGACCTGGTTATGTACTTTGAAACCCATATTTTCAGACATTAATACCCCAAGGTCTTTCACACTGTCTTTCCGTTCTATTATGTGGTTAGATTCTGTTAAGTAATTTGTAATTTCTTTAACACCATTATTATCTCCGTATCGTATTAATTGGAATTTTTCCTCATTGAATTGCATGTTGTTTTCCCTGGTCCACTGGAACACTACATTCATGTCTTCCTGCAGTCGGCCCGTGTCCTCTTGTGTGTTTACTATCTTGCTTAATTTTGTGTCATCAGCAAAAGACGACACCGTACTGTGTCTGGTGTTGGTATCTATGTCGCAAATTAGTATGAGGAACAGAAGGGGCGCTAGCACTGTTCCTTGGGGCACTGAGCTTTTGACATCCGAAGGCTCAGATGTGACTTGGTTTACTGCTACTGATTGTTTTCGGTTTACGGTTTACGAGGAAATTGTATATCCACCGTCCAATTTTCCCAGTTATACCTTTTGCTTTCAGTTTGTGAGCTATTATACCATGGTCACATTTATCAAATGCCTTAGCAAAATCGGTGTAAATGACATCCACGTTTTTCTTTTCTTCTAGCGCTTTAAGAATTTTGTCATAGTGTTCCAAAAGTTGTGAGAGACATGATCTTCCCGCTCTGAACCCATGTTGACCGGTGTTGTGTAGTTCATTTGTCTCCATGAATGTTGAAATTTTGCTTCGCAGGACTCGCTCGAAAACTTTAATGATGTGAGAGGTTAGAGCTACCGGGCGGTAGTTTTTTGGTAGTGCTTTACTCCCTCCTTTATGCAGTGGGGCAATTATTGCGTTTTTCAAGCTATCTGGTATGTCACCAGTGTCTAGACTCCTTCTCCACATTATAGCCAGGGGTTTTAAGAGGTTTTCCTTAAATTTCTTAATTAGGATCGAATTCCATGAGTCCGGGCTTGGTGCCGAGTGGGATGGTATGTTGAAAATGGCCTCTTCTATGTCTTTTGAACCAAAATCAATATCCAGCATCTGAGGGGTTCCCGTGGGCGAGGTTTCTATGAAAAATATATTTTGGCCTCTGATAACTTTTGTTTCATCAGGCTCACTGAATGCCATTTCATACTGCCTGCTTAAGAGTTCGCTCATTTCCTTTTTGTCCCCTGTGAAAGAGCCGTCCCCTTTGCTCAGTGGGCCGATGTTTGATGTTGTTTTAGCCTTTTGTTTGGCGTATGAAAAGAAGTATTTGGAATTTTCCTTTATTCCTGCAATAGCTTTTCTCTCCTCTTCCATATGTTGTAGTTCATATGATATTCTTAGCTTTTGTTCAATTTCCACAATTTCTCTATCTATTTCGACCTTTTGCCTATCCTGTAGATTTTGATGTGTGCGTCTTTGTGTGAGTAATTTTCGTCTTCTGTACAGCCTCCTCCTTTCCCGATCTTGTTAACCGGT
Organism: Lithodes maja; assembly: GCA_037953745.1. Classification (NCBI taxonomy): domain Eukaryota; kingdom Metazoa; phylum Arthropoda; class Malacostraca; order Decapoda; family Lithodidae; genus Lithodes; species Lithodes maja. The sequence continues at coordinate 8,040 of JBAKBP010005246.1, forward strand.
GGAACGTCATAAGATCTCAAAACTAATGAGCCTAAACATGGGATAGAAGGGGGTCCAGAAATATCACTCCCTTCAATCATCTTCTGATAGAAAGAGTAAATCCACCTTCAGTTTGTTGTCAATATCCAACCATAATAGTTCTGAAATATCCCCAAATACAGTTGAGAGGAGATGGCCGTATTTGTTTGCACATTTATAGCTATTTGTATGATTTTATTAGTTTCCTCCCTAGACCTCCATCAAGCTAAAAAAAAAAAAAAACACACACCCGCCCAAGACCCTCCTTCAAGATAAATTTGTACATTTTACGATAGAAAAATTTCCCGGCCGAAGGCCGGTTTCTGTTAAATTACAGGCTCGCTATCGCTTGCCAGGAAAAATCAACACCTAAATGACACGAACAGTCTTAATATTGACAAAGAAATGGAGTGAAAGGTCTTAAAATCGCCAAACTAGTGGGCCGAACGTCTTATCATCTGAAAACAAAACTAAGGGGCTAAACATGAGGAAGAAGGAGGACCAGAAATACGGCCCATCTCCCCTTAATTAAGCTGCGGCTATAAATTTAGCGTCCTCTGATTGAAAGGGTTATAGCCATTACCCAATCCATCCCAAAACTGTTCGTACAATTTTGCTCGTACAGTCACTTAAACAAAATCGTGGACTCGGTATATTTTTCTTTATGCAGGTATAGATACAGGCCGTTCATTCTAGGTTGGGCAGAATTCGTAACCTCTAACCTCTGTAACTTAAGGGGAGGTATTTAGTTGGTTCCCTAGACCTCCATCAAGCTTAAAATTACACCCCCTTGAGTCCCTTTCAAGATAAATTTGTACATTTTTCGGTAGAAAAATGTCCCGGCCGGAGGCCGGTTCCTCTTAAATTACAGGCTCGCTATCGCTCGCCAGGATAAAATCGACACCTGAATTGCACGAAAGGTCTTAATATGGGGTGAAAGTTCTTAAAATCGCTAAACTAATGGTGCAAACGTTTTATAATATCAAAAGCAATGGGGCTAAACATGAGGGAGAAAGGGGTCAAGAAAAAAATCCCTCAAGTGGAGATCTCCCCTTAAATAGGACTAGAGTAATCGAGCTAATATTTCTACCAAATAAGACGGCTTGGCTAGGGAATATGTGTGGACATTGACAACTCATTTGCTCTAGCCCGTTTTTTGAGATACAGAGGTTAGAGGTTACGATTTCTACCCAGCCTAGAATGAACGGACTATAGTTGGATTGAATTTTGGATGGAACTGTAGCCTGTTTCTTTTCAACTGACGGTAAATTACAAAGTTCCCATCAAGATTTCTTAGTTATTTTGAAGATTTTGTAGTGAAATGGGACGCTAATTATAAAAAACTTGGTCTGAATATGATGCAGAGACATGGTAGTTTCATATTCTTCCATTAAATAGCAAGACATTCAATTTACCGTCAGCTGAAATGAAACCGACTAAAGCTTTTCAATAAGTAGTATATCTTGTTTTGTAGTTGATGATCGAACTATTATATGCCAAAATTCGCGTCCAGAGATATAGCCTACTTCCATACTTAGATGTAGGTAAGGTTCATGCACTTTTATGAGTGACTGCACAAGCTCCTACAAACGGCGGCCCCAATTAGGCTGATCAGGTCATGGGGGGGGGGGGGGGGTCTTTACACCATTATCATTATACAGGTTCAGCACTATCATTATATTGCCCAACGCTCATGTTACTGTCTGTTATCGTCTGTTGCCCTCTTACCAACTTCCCTATATAGGTCATTAATAGAGGTAGACAGATACATAGAGATACGGTAGATGGATGGCTAGATATAGATAAATTTAGTGAGAGAGAGAGAGCGCGAGAGAGAGAGAGCGAGAGAGAGAGAGAGAGAGAGAGAGAGAGCGAGAGCGAGAGCGAGAGAGAGAGAGAGAGAGCGAGAGAGAGAGAGAGAGAGAGAGAGAGCGAGAGCGAGAGAGAGAGCGAGAGAGAGCGAGAGAGAGAGAGAGAGAGAGAGAGAGAGAGAGAGAGAGCGAGAGCGAGAGAGAGAGAGAGAGAGAGTATAACCCAGGCCAATTTCAACTCAGAACTAACCAAATACCAATGCCACAGCCCTTTATGTACAGTCGCGCTAATAAGTCATGTCCCAGCTGTCATTACGTTTGACTTTCTCTGTACTGTATTAATGTCTGTCAGATGTTGAATAGGGCGAGTAAGTGTAGGAACAGGTTTATATAGTGTATTTCACTCGATATGAAGAAATGAAGCTTAGATATTGCTGATACCAATTATTGATTATAACATACTTGGTGCCGAGACATCACTTATTAGCGCGACTGTACACTGATGACTCTACGACCTCATACGAACGGCGCCACCCAATTAGCTTTACTAGGCCATTGAAGGGTGTTACAGCATTATCACTATACTCTGTTCCTAGTAGGTGGGCCAAATATCGTGACCCCTAACCTCTGTAACTCTGAAAGGGCTAGAGCAAATGGGCTGTACGTTTCCACACCAATTCCCTGGCTGACCCTTCCCAAATGGTAGAAATATTATATTATGTTCCAAATAGGTAGGCCAGATATCGTGACCCCTAACCTCTGTAACTCTGAAAGGGCTAGAGGAAATGGGCTGTATATTTCCCTACCTATTCGCTGACAGGCCCTTCCCAATTGGTAGAAATAATAGCTCGATTACTCTAGTCGTTTGTGAGTTATGGAGCTTAATGTTCAAGAGTTTTGGTTTACTTATATGAAACAGGGTATAGGGTCTATGTGCTCTCTCTAAAACACTTCTTATTTCTTATGTTCAACACTTCTTATTTCTTATGTTCACTTCTTATTTCACTTCTTATTTCTTATGTTCAACACTTCTTATTTCTTATGTTCACTTCTTATTTCTTATGTTCAACACTTCTTATTGCTTATGTTCACTTCTTATTTCTTATGTTCACTTCTTATTTCACTTCTTATTTCTTATGGTCAACACTTCTTATTTCTTATGTTCACTTCTTATTTCACTTCTTATTTCTTATGTTCACTTCTTATTTCACTTCTTATTTCTTATTATGTTCAACACTTCTTATTTCTTATGTTCAAGAGTTTTGGTCTACTTATTTAAAACAGGGTATAGGGTCTATGTGCTCTCTCTCTAAAACACTTCTTATTTCTTACGTTCACTTCTTATTTCTTATGGTCACTTCTTATTTCACTTCTTATTTCTTATGTTCAACACTTCTTATTTCTTATGCTCACTTCTTATTTCTTATGTTCAACACTTCTTATCTCTTATGTTCACTTCTTATTTCTTATGTTCAACACTTCTTATTTCTTACGTTCACTTCTTATTTAACTTCTTATTTCTTATGTTCAACACTTCTTATCTCTTATGTTCACTTCTTATATCTTATGTTCAACACTTCTTATTTCTTATGTTCACTTCTTATTTCTTATGTTCAACACTTCTTATTTCTTATGTTCAACACTTCTTATTTCTTATGTTCACTTCTTATTTCTTATTATGTTCAACACTTCTTATTTCTTATGTTCAAGAGTTTTGGTCTACTTATTTGAAACAGGGTATAGGGTCTATAGATGTGCTCCCTCTCTAAAACACTTCTTACTTCAACACTTCTCTCTTACTCTCTCCATCTGTATTCTATCATATCATACACATTTATTCCGTCTATATTCCTAGGTATTAAAGGAGGGTTTTCTGGAGCCCGTTCTCACTCATCCTTAGCCCCATTAAGTTTGAGATTTTAAGATATTCGCCCCATTAGTTTGGCGATTTTAAGATCTTTCGTGCGATTTAGATGTCGAATTCTTCTTGGCGAGGATAGAGAGCATGTAATTGAAGAGGAACCGGCCTTTGACCGAGGCATTTTTCTACCGAAAAATGCAAACAATTTATCTCGAAGGGAGGTCTTGGATATATATATATATATATATATATATATATATATATATATATATATATATATATATATATATATATATATTTTTTTTTTTTTTTTTTTTTTTTTTTTTTTTGTAAGCTTGATGAAAGTCTAGGGACGAAACTAGAAAACAAATAAGAATTAATACATACATTAACAAGTATACAAATAAGAATTAATACATACATTAACAAGTATACAAATAAGAATTAATACATACATTAACAAGTATACAAATAAGAATTAATACATACATTAACAAGTATACAAATAAGAATTAATACATACATTAACAAGTATACAATTAAAATGTAAAACTTGCAAACTAAACAAACCAAAATTGGGACAAGGACAATATAAAGTCAAATTAAATTATCAAAATCGCTATGTGGAAACAACGCTTACTAAAATGAAAATTATTAAATAAAAGAACACAATCCACCACATAGGGTGTACATTACTACATGAGCAAGTTAATCTGTTTCCCAAGCAAACTAATCGCACATATAACAACGCACTATCGTCACGTTAAAGGAAGTAGTCAAGTTTGGGTAGTCCGGGACGTTCTGGCAAATTTTACTAAACTCTGCATGAATAAAGAAACTAAATGTTAAATGTCAAAATATTATTTAAAATCAAATTTGCAACATGACAAGACATTAACAATAGTACAAAATACAAATATTGATAAGATATCTATACTATTACAAAATAATATATAAAATACAGTACAGCACTCACTAACGATAGTGCTATCGGGTAGGTACCTGTAAGCATAGCATGCCTCAAGTGACCCCTATCAATAACTACCCTACAAATAACCTACATTTATAGCACAAATAAACTAAGGAAATCGCAAAAGTAAGCAATTGATACTATCGACAATGAATACATATAATATAAAGACAAATAATTGCAAAATATGAAGTAACAACAGATTTAAACAAAGAGTACTCTTTTAACAAGAACAATAAATTTAAAAAATCATCAATATTAATATTAATAATAGAAAAAGAAAAAGATAAACAATAAATACAGACAAAAAACAATAAATACAGACAAAAAGTAAGCAGAGGTTATACAAGAAACTTCAAGTTAAAAATGCTTGATTAAAATTATTGATGTCAAATTTTAGAATACAGTCACAATAATTGACCCTAAAAAGATTAAATTTATGGAACAATTTACTTGCCTCAAAACCTCTGTCCACTAAGAGTCTGTATAGTAACCTAGCTCTAGCCCAAAAGTCATCTACTTTAGTGCAGATTTTACAAAATCTTATTAATTGGGAATAAAAACAATTATAAGTTATTTTACTATCGATATTACTACTAGGGAAAGGAAAGTTTATTACGTTAAAATTAAAATCATCAACTTTGTGATATACTTTAAGTATGCACTGTTCATTAACAATCTCTATATTTATATCAAGAACATTTTCAACTTTATAATTTACGTTACATTGTGTGAGGGGAATAGAATTAGGGTAAATAAGTTTAGCAACTTGATTAAAATTTAACAAATTGCAAACAAGAATATCATCAATATATCTACTATTATTACTTAACAGTTTAGCAAGTGCTAATTTTTCTGGGATTTTATTTTTCTTGCTACTGTCAACTAAGTCTTTTATATATTTAAATTCTAAAGCAAACAAGAATAAGTCTGCAATTAAAGGGCTAGCATTTCCACCCATAGGAATTCCTAATATTTGTTTGAAAATGTACGGGCCGAATCTAACATAAGTATTGAAAAGGAGGAATTTAAGGGCATCTTTAAGTTTAGTTCTATCAAAATATACAGAACTAGTGGGAGTAGAGCTAAGTGATGCATTATTAAAATATGTATAAACATTTATGAAATAATTACCATTCCTAACGAACCTGTCAAAGTGCAAATCTATAATAAAGCAAAGCTCTGAATATACTAAATCTAAAGGCAAATTGGTATACAAAGTTGAAAAGTCGAAGCTATGTACCGAGGTAACTTTCGGCATGGTATTTATTTTATCAATAACTTCTAACGAATTGTCAACACTCCAATAATAGTTAATGCCAGTTCTTCTCATGATGGTATTACAATATCTTTTATGAGTATTTTTAATGTATTTTAAGCAATTTACGACTTGTTCTGATAGAGTTTTAGTGGTAGCAAATTTTGCTCCGGCAATAAAGCGATATTTATAAGGTCTTTTATGAAATTTAGGTAACATGTATAATTTTGCAATGCACTTGTTCTTATCAGAAAGTTTAATATCAAATGTTATATTTTTCTTGGTATGTTCATCGATTAAGTTATCAATATTCAGATTATTTTGAATTTCATAAACAGAATTACCGCAAATATTTGTACGTAATATGTTACCCTTAATACCTAATTCTTTTTTCATGTTTTCAAGATAAAATTTCTTACATGTGAAGCTATAATTATTGCTGGCTTTATCTACTGTAGTGATTACAAAATGTTTATGTAAATTTATTAAATCAGCTTTAAGCTTATTATAATTATAGTCTATAAAATCTGAAAGATTAAATTCATTTTTAAGCGAGAAAATTTGATTTCTAATTAACTTTATTAATAATTTAGACCATGCTTCTAGTTCTCTCGCATCGCAGCACGCAATTTTTAACAATTTATCTTTTAATTTATTGACTGAAAAAACAATATCTTTTAAAATTATGTCCCATGTTACTTTATTACTCCCTATTCTAAATTTAAACCCTTTACGACATAGCTCCGCTAATTTGTCGTTTGCAAAATGTTTAACTAGTTCTACATCACCTGTTAATATGTGACATATCGGACTATAAATGAACTTTGCTAGTGCATCACGTCTGCTAGCTGGCATATCCAGGACTCTTTCACACACGCATTTATTATTATTGAAAATATCGTTATCTGAAAGATTTCCTAAAACTTTATTATAATTACAAATAACAGACCCAACAGGTCGTTCATATGAATACACTATTAATGGTTTGAAATCTTTACAACCATCTGGTAACATGGACTTAACTTTCTTTGAATTAATAAGACTGTTAACATTAATTTTGTCTAAAATTTTAGAGGAATAATTTAAAGTGGACATGACTTTATCTTTAATACGGTTATCTTTGGATTTCTTAGAATTAGCTCTAATATATCCCATAAAAGCAAAGACTATATTCTTAAATTTATTTGTGAAATTATGTTTATTGTTTAGAATATTTTCTATAAAAGGAGAACAACTTTTCTTTTGTAGGCCTTTCAATGAATCTTTTATTTTTTTAATTCCGAAATTTCGATATAATGAATATAAATTATTAACAATAATTTTAATATCAGACCTGTTTTTCTTTTTATTAAATGTATTTAGTCTTCTATTACCGTGTCTACCAGGTCTTCTGTTTAAAACAGGGAAGTTAAAATATGGGTTATTAAAATAGTTGTTTAATAAATCTTTATACAAAATGTTGCCTACATTTTGTATTTGATTGTTAAGTCCAAATGGATAGATGGTCATTAATTTTCCAATCCAATAATTTTCTCTATCCAAAACATTTTGATTACTTTGAACAATTTCTATAATTTTGTATTTACAATCAAATTTAGTACAATCTGTGTTAAAATGCTTATATAGAAGAATCTTGGAGTCGATGCCGTTCTTAATTCCTGATCTATGCCCGTAGGCTCTTTCTCTTAAACATTGCTCCGTCTTTCCAACATATTGCATACCACATTTCTCACAGGTTATTAAATAGATAACATTCTTTACTTTACATGGAGATTTTACATTAACAGAAGAATTTAAAAAAAACAAAATTTGTATTGGTAATGTAACTTTTAAAAAATGTTTGATGTTCAAAATCAAATTCATTCACACAGAGTTTACATTTACAGTTATCATCAAAAAGACGCCGGTTATTTTCATTATTATTCTTCATTTTTAAGTTTTTATAATTTTGCCGGGTGCGAGGGTACAGATAATTATTCTGACACATAGTCCGTGGCCGGTCCTGGTTCGTCAACGAATACAAGTAAAGGAAGGGACAGTACATGGGGAACACGTCGTATACTAATGCTGCCACTAGTACAGACCGGCCTCACATCTATACTGTCCCTGAACCTATATAAATTAAAATGTAAAACTTGCAAACTAAACAAACCAAAATTGGGACAAGGACAATATAAAGTCAAATTAAATTATCAAAATCGCTATGTGGAAACAACGCTTACTAAAATGAAAATTATTAAATAAAAGAACACAATCCACCACATAGGGTGTACATTACTACATGAGCAAGTTAATCTGTTTCCCAAGCAAACTAATCGCACATATTATAACAACGCACTATCGTCACGTTAAAGGAAGTAGTCAAGTTTGGGTAGTCCGGGACGTTCTGGCAAATTTTACTAAACTCTGCATGAATAAAGAAACTAAATGTTAAATGTCAAAATATTATTTAAAATCAAATTTGCAACATGACAAGACATTAACAATAGTACAAAATACAAATATTGATAAGATATCTATACTATTACAAAATAATATATAAAATACAGTACAGCACTCACTAACGATAGTGCTATCGGGTAGGTACCTGTAAGCATAGCATGCCTCAAGTGACCCCTATCAATAACTACCCTACAAATAACCTACATTTATAGCACAAATAAACTAAGGAAATCGCAAAAGTAAGCAATTGATACTATCGACAATGAATACATATAATATAAAGACAAATAATTGCAAAATATGAAGTAACAACAGATTTAAACAAAGAGTACTCTTTTAACAAGAACAATAAATTTAAAAAATCATCAATATTAATATTAATAATAGAAAAAGAAAAAGATAAACAATAAATACAGACAAAAAACAATAAATACAGACAAAAAGTAAGCAGAGGTTATACAAGAAACTTCAAGTTAAAAATGCTTGATTAAAATTATTGATGTCAAATTTTAGAATACAGTCACAATAATTGACCCTAAAAAGATTAAATTTATGGAACAATTTACTTGCCTCAAAACATAATTAATAAGAATTAATACATACATTAACAAGTATACAAATAAGAATTAATACATACATTAACAAGTATACAAATAAGAATTAATACATACATTAACAAGTATACAAATAAGAATTAATACATACATTAACAAGTATACAAATAAGAATTAATACATACATTAACAAGTATACAAATAAGAATTAATACATACATTAACAAGTATACAAATAAGAATTAATACATACATTAACAAGTATACAAATAAGAATTAATACATACATTAACAAGTATACAAATAAATAAAAACCTCCCCTTAATCATCAATTGTCCATATCAAACACATTCTAGTATCTAAACTCCATGTTTTGTTTTCCTCCAACCATGACCCCAGTTAAACCCTAACTCATCAAACTAGACCAACTTGATAACCTAGCCCCTATATCAACCTACTAACCTATACACAACCCCGTCAATTAAGGGGAGGTTTCTAGTTTGTTTCCTACTCCTCCAGCAATCTTAAAATTTCACCCCCTTGACCCCCTTCAAAATAAATGTGTATAAATGTCCCGGCCGAAGGCCGATTACTCTTAAATTACAGGCTCGCTATCGCTCGCCAGGATAAAATCGACACCTTAATGGCACGAAAGATCTTAAAATTGACAGAATGGGGCGGAAATTCTTAAAAATCACCAAACTAATGGGGCAAACGTCTTAAAATCTCAAAAGCAATGGGGCTAGACATGAGGGAGAAAGGGGTCCAGAAAAAAATCCCTCAGGTGGAAATCTCCCTTATTATCCCAAAGAACCTGCTTTATGCCTAAATGTCACACGAACGGTTTTCGATGAGCCAGTTTTTTTCTCGTACTATTATTATGAGGCTCTTTCGTAATTGGCATCGGAAACTCGCTCAAATGTGCATATTATGTTAGCTTGTTGAATTATTAAGGGGGGGGGGGGGCACCGGCTTTTTTTATCTTTCTCTCCTTTTCTCTGGCTTGTATCCATTCGGCCCCATTCAGCTTAACTGTTTTAAGACATTTATCCCCATCAAGGTGTCGATTTCTTCCTGGCGAGCGATAGCGAGCCAGCATTGTATGGAGAAATCCGGCTTCGTCAAAGACATTTTTCTATCGAAAAATGTACAAAATGTCCTTGCTGTCAAAACAAATATATATATACTGGCTCGCTACCGCTCGCCAGGAACATATTGACACCTGGATAGGGGTAAACTTCTTAAAACAGTAGGCTGAATGAGGCCGAATGAATACAAGCCAGATAAATAGAGAAAAAGGAGGGGAAAAAAGCGGGTCACCTCCCTCAAAGTATGTTCACACCAAGGCGGCGATCAGACATAATATGGCGCAGAACGTGTGCATTGAAGTGGAATTTCACTGAATGACAAAGTGATAAAAATATACTTTAAAAAGTAGACAGAATGAAAATAAACACCACGTGAGGAAGAGCACTTTATTGACAACGTTTCACATAATTATAAACACCACGTGAGGAAGAGCACTTTATTGACAACGTTTCACATAATTATAAACACCACGTGAGGAAGAGCACTTTATTGACAACGTTTCACATATAAACACCATGTGAGGAAGAGCACTTTATTGACAACGTTTCACATATAAACACCATGTGAGGAAGAGCACTTTATTGACAACGTTTCGCATATAAACACCATGTGAGGAAGAGCACTTTATTGACAAAGTTTCACATATAAACACCACGTGAGGAAGAGCACTTTATTGACAACGTTTCGCATATAAACACCATGTGAGGAAGAGCACTTTATTGACAACGTTTCGCATATAAACACCATGTGAGGAAGAGCACTTTATTGACAACGTTTCACATATAAACACCATGTGAGGAAGAGCACTTTATTGACGTTTCACATATAAACACCATGTGAGGAAGAGCACTTTATTGACAACGTTTCACATATAAACACCATGTGAGGAAGAGCACTTTATTGACAACGTTTCGCATATAAACACCACGTGAGGAAGAGCACTTTATTGACAACGTTTCGCATACAAACACCACGTGAGGAAGAGCACTTTATTGACAACGTTTCGCATATAAACACTACGTGAGGAAGAGCACTTTATTGACAACGTTTCACATATAAACACCATGTGAGGAAGAGCACTTTATTGACAACGTTTCACATATAAACACCATGTGAGGAAGAGCACTTTATTGACAACGTTTCACATATCATTGTTGGCCTGATGAAGCTATATGTGAAACGTTGTCAATAAAGTGATCTTCCTCACATGGTGTTTATATGCGAAACGTTGTCAATAAAGTGCTCTTCCTCACATGGTGTTTATTTTCAATGACATACGGTAAGTGTTTCGGTAATTTCTGTTTATGCACTAATTAGTTACGCTGCTGTTAAGGGGAGATTTCCACTTGAGGGATTTTTTTCTTGACCCCTTTCTCCCTAATGGTTAGCTCGTGCTTTTGATATTATAAGACGTTCGCCCCATTAGCTTGGCGATTTTAAGAACTTTCGCCCCATTTCTGCAAATTTTAAGACTTTTCGTGCCATTTAGGTGTCGATTTTTTCCTGGCGAGCGATAGCGAGCCTGTAATTTAAGAGGAACTGGTCTTCGGCCGGGACATTTTTCTACCGAAAAATGTACAAATTTATCTTGAAAGGGGGTCAAGGGGGTGAAATTTTAAGATTGCTGGAGGAGTAGGAAACAAACTAGAAACCTCCCCTTAATAAACTACCTTGTTTATTTGTTTGTTCTTGTCTTTCTTCTTTTACTTGGCCTATTTTATAGATTGGATGTTCAATCTATACCAAAAAGCAAGCCAAGGAAAGGAAAAAAAAAAAAAAAAAAAAAAAAAAAGAGAAGAAATTACACCTAATAAAACCAGTTCCTTTATTACAAAGAGCATATAACTGTATGGTGGTGCATATAACTGTATGGTGGTGCATATAACTGTATGGTGGTGCATATAACTGTATGGTGGTGCATATCATGAAAATACACGGACAATTCTGTCAACTCAAGGAAGTTTCAATTCAATACAAACATTTTGCGCCATATTAAGGGGAGGCGAACCGTTTTTCTGGACCCCCTTCTCCCTAATGATTAGCCCCACTAGTTTTGAGATTATAAGACGTTCGGCCCATTAGTTTGGCGATTTTAACACCTTTCGCTCCATTTCGTTGTTAATTTTAAGACCTTTCGTGCCATTTAGGTGTCAACTTTTTTCCTGGAGAGCAATAGCGAGCCTGCAATTTTAAGAGGAACCGGCCTTTGGCCGGAAATTTTTTCTACCGAAAAATGTACAAATTTATCTTGAAGGGGGGGGGGGGGGGTCTAGGGTGTGTTTTTCTAAGCTTGATGGAGGTCTAGGGATGAAAATAAAAAAAATATATGAATAAATTAATTACCGATAATAGACCAAACAAACGGCCAGTCTCCCCTTAAGTCTGGTTCCGGCCTTGGTGTGAACAAACGCTTATGGAACCTATATTTTCAAGCTTCTAGACTACAATTGCTCGTACAAAATTGACGGAAAACTGTTCGTGTGACACCGCCTTCCACAGAATTGAACCCCATAATAATAGTTTAACCCGTTTAGTACCAGTTTTGTCCTTTTCATCGTATGCTGGCTAATAATAGACGATTGTATTCAGTTTAAGAAGCGTCTCCACCAATTAACAGGCGTGGAACAATCTTGAATAACCATTTTTAATACCACATCTCCTTCTTAAACTGCACAAAATCGTTTAAATATAGATATAATAAAATATAATAGACGTCGCAGGTACAGAAGGGTTTAAGGGGAGGTACTAATGCTGGGGTCACACATTCACGTATATCGCTCCCGTATGCCTCCCGTCAGGCGTGATCGCCAATTTTGTGTAATGACGGGCGTAATCCGGCCGTGTACGCACGTATAGAGGAAGACTATTGCACTTCCCGACATACGTACCGTAACGGGGCCAGTGTTACGTCAGACGTAATGTAGTCGTATGGAGCTACGTATGTGCTTGCGACCTTGCGTAAGCATGTCCCCGTTAGTCCGCCTGGGCTGCCCGATTTGCGGGAACACAGGCCACGCCCATGGCCACGCCCCCACAAGACCTACGTAGCTGAGGCCGTACGTCTTGTGAGTTTGTAGGCATTACGTGGACCATGTCCGGACAATCGTAGGCACACCCCATCTGTCCAAACACAGACAAAGACAGTCTTTGTCAACCACGTAGGTCTGGGTTGGAATCTGGGAACTACAAAAGGGCAGGAATGGCCACACCATTCCCATTCCCAGTCCTTCATCGGCACCATGAACAATATCGCGGAATTCATCCTGGAGTAGTTCAATTTTGTGAACGCCCTTTATAGAGGAAAGACCATTCATCCTTGTAACCTTTAACCCGCTGAGTGCCAGCTAATTTTGACGGTGTGCTTCTGCCAGTGCCAGAGTTTTTTTTTTTTTTTTTGGCTAAATCTATCAAGTTGGGAGAGAAAGGAAGGATAATGGTAACAAAAACACTCCCCTTGTCCATTTTCGCCAGAAATCAGGTCCCCGATGGTCCCGAAAGTAGCTGAAAAGACACTATAGACTACAGAGACTTTTATGGTATCGGAATGTATGGGTGGGAGGGTGGTGGGAGGGTGGTTTTCGGGTTGGTTGGGGGAAGGTAGAAGGGTAAATTGACTGTGTTACACATATGAAGCTGATTGGTGAGGTAGTTTCGCCACCACGGATTTTCCTTTTTTTCCTTATCTTCGTACGGATACGCTGGAAGTGGGTGGTGGGAGGCGGTTGGGGGTGTGGTGGGGGGGAAGGCAGAAGGGTAAGGGACTTGTCACACAAATATGGAACCGATTGGTGAGGTAGTTTCGCCGCCACAGATTTTCCTTTTTTTCCTTATCTTCGTACGGATACGCTGGAAGTGGGTGGTTGGAGGTGGTTGGGGGTGTGGTGGGGGGAAGGCAGAAGGGTAAGGGACTTGTCACACAAATATGGAACCGATTGGTGAGGTAGTTTCGCCGCCACAGATTTTCCTTTTTTTCCTTATCTTCGTACGGATACGCTGGAAGTGGGTGGTTGGGGGTGTGGTGGGGGGAAGGCAGAAGGGTAAGGGACTTGTCACACAAATATGGACCCGATTGGTGCAGTCGTTTCGCCGCCACAGATTTTCCTTCTGACGGGACCGACAGTCAGCGAGTGGGTGGGAGGAGGGATTTGGGATTTTTGTGGTGGGTAGCCTAAAGGGTAAGGTACATGTGGTAAACATATGAAAGCCATAGGTGCAGTCGTTTCGCTGCTACGATTTGTTTTCGGCAGGGTGCAGAGGGTGGCAGGGTTTGCTTGTTGGTTGCTGCTCCGGTGTGGTGAGAGGTGTGACGGAGTGTCCCTCGCTGGTCCCCCGCTGGTCCTGTTGTCTCCCGTGACCCCCACCGTACAACGGTGCCGAGTCTTCCCGCCAACCGGCAGTGCGGCGGTTCTGCCAGATTCGCCCGGACTTACTTTCACTTTCCCGTTTTACATGAACATTGTACGATTGGCGGGAGAAACTTACGTTTTACCTGTCTAGCTGCTACGTTTTACGGGGCTGCACCCGTAAGACGTAGCAGCTAGCCAGGTAAAACGTATGCTTTCCCGACTTTTGACATACGTGAGCACGAGCCCGTATCCGATTCGAAATCCAAAACATACCGGGCGACCTTGGCCGCACCAACCACCTCCAAGACCAGCGTGGCTACGCCCGCCATGCGTACCAACCCCCACGACTAGACACAATTTAATTTAAGTTTTGGTACTAAGCCCTTACCGTTTTACGTTTTACGTATTCGGTTGCCAACTACCAATAAACCTTCGTACGGGAGCATACGGGAGCATATACGTGAATGTGTGACCCCAGCATTAGTTTGTTCACTAGACCTCCATCAACCTTAAAATTACACCCCCTTGAGTCCCTTTCAAGATAAATTTGTACATTTTTCGGTAGAAAAATGTCCCGGCCGAAGGCCGGTTCCTCTTAAATTACAGGCTCGCTATCGCTCGCCAGGATAAAATCGACACCTAAATGGCACGAAAGGTCTTAATATGGGGTGAAAGTTCTTAAAATCGCTAAACTAATGGGGCAAACATTTTATAATATCAAAAGCAATGGGGCTAAACATGAGGGAGAAAGGGGTCAAGAAAAAAAATCCCTCAAGTGGATATCTCCCCTTAACACCATTGTTAGCACCACCCTGTATTTACATCTAGGGGGTGGCTAACCTAATACTGTCATTTCCAACGGTCATAAACTTTAACAAACCGTCGACATTAATTTAAGCTGACGGTAAACTGCATTGTCCTCACCTTAATGACTAAGCTTTGACGAATATTGTGTAGCGAAATATGCTTTGAATTGTGAAAAAAACATTGGTATTTATATGATGCAGAGACACAGTAGTCGCATATATTTCCATCAAGTATTGATCAATCACTTGCTAAGGGATACAACTTTACCATCAGCTGGAAATAAACAGACTATAGATATTTATACGTTAAGGGGAGGCAGACAGACCGCTTTTCTGGACCCCCTTCTCCATCATGTTTAGCCCCACTAGTTTTGAGATTATAACACGTTCGGCCCATTAGTTTGGCGATTTTAACACCTTTCGCCCCATTTCGTTGTCAATTTTAAGACCTTTCGTGCCATTTAGGTGTCGATTTTTTCCTGGCGAGCGATAGCGAGCCTGCAATTTTAAGGGGAATCGGCCTTCGGCCGGGACATTTTTCTACCGAAAAATGTACAAATTTGTCTTGAAGGGGGGTCTAGGGTTTGTTTGTTTAAGCTTGATGGAGGTCTTTTCAACCCATTTAATACCGGTGACGTCCTTTTCATTATATTCTTAAAAAATAGGGCTGAGCGGTCATATAGCCTACTGTATATATAAAATAAGTGAATCACAAACAATATATTATAGTTATTTATATAAGTGAACAAGATATCTCTGAGGTGTACTCAATATAAATATTTTAATAATTGGTGAGAATTGTATAGACAGACAGACTGACAGATTGACTGGTAGATAGATTGAGAGAGAGAGAGAGAGAGAGAGAGAGAGAGAGAGAGAGAGAGAGAGAGAGAGAGAGAGAGAGAGAGAGAGAGAGAGAGATTTATATAGATAGACAGACACACAGGCAGAGACACAGACAGACAGATAGCTAGCAAGACAGATAGATAGAACAATAGATATATTGATGGATGGATAGACAGATAGACAGACAGACACACAGGCAGAGACACAGACAGACAGACATATAGCAAGACAGATAGATAGAACAACAGATATATTGATGGATAGATAGATAGATAGATAGACAGATAGAGATAGATATATAAATATATATAGACAGATAGACAGAACAACAGATTGATAGATAGACATATTTATTGATAGATAGATAGACAGCTATATACAGAGAGAGCCCAATTATGCTTATGAGGTCATTGAAGGAAGTTACCGTATTATTACTATATATATACCGCCTATGTTACTGTTATCACTCTCTCCCCTTCCTACCATCTTCGCTAGGTAGAAAGAGGATAGGGAAAGAGAGGGGAAGTGCTCTCTCTCTTTCTTCATTTTTCTCTCTCTCTCATACTGTGTCATACTGTGTCATACTGCTAACATCAATTTTTTTTTATATTTTCAGGCATAAATTGTGTTCTATTGCTAACATATTTGTTGTGATTTACAGCCATAATATTCTTTTTGTGATTAACATATTATTTTTGTGATTTATAGGCATTAATTGTACCATATTGCTAACAAATATTTTTTGTTACTGTACTGTATACTGTTTTCCAGTTTTTTCACTAGGCTACATTAACCCTCTCCCATTTTTTTTTTTTCCCAGTAAATTTTGTAACAAATTTCTAGTCCATTTGTGATTTTCAGGCTTTAACTGTGTCATACTGCTAACATAAATTTTTGTTTTTTTCAGGCATAAATTGTGTTCTATTGCTAACATATTTTTTGTGATTTACAGGCATATTAATTTTATCATATTGCTAACAAAATTTTTTGTGATTTCCAGGAATTAATTGTATCACATTGCTAACATACATTTTTTGTGATTTTCAGGCTTTAATTGTACCATTTTGCTAACATAAATTTGTGTGATTTTCAGGCATATTGTGATTATATCGTCATGGCGCCGCAACGAACCTGCACGAGTTGTTCCGGTAAATTTGGCCCTACCATGTTTGTTGATACTGATGTCCAAATTTGTAGATTTTGCCAGCTCCGAGAGAAGATTGCGGATGAATTGAATGCAGCTCACCGCAAGATCGATGCCCTGACTACGAAGCTTGAATCCCTTCAAGAATTTGCCACACTCAACGTAGGAGTGCCCTCGGCCCAAGAAACCACTACTATGTCAACCGCCATTCCAGTGCATACAGTACCGGTACCCACACCAGCAGCTACCTTAGATGTTGCAGATAATAATAATGACTCTACTCTCACTCCCCCCCAGGACAACTTTCAGTTAGTGAGAAACAATGTCCATCCCAGTACCAGTACCAGGAAGGTCATCCCGACAACATGCCAAAACCGCTTCAAAATTCTGGCTATTGACGAGGAAGAGGAAACGGAAGAAGTTCGGCTTGTGGGCGACTCCATGGTCCGTGGCCAACTAACCGAGTTCTGCGCCAGGGCACCCAGGACCAGAAAGCGATTCTGTATCCCAGGTGGCGGCGTGGACGACATTGTTGCGGCTCTGGAAGAGGTTTCCAGGCTCGCCCCCGCAAGCACTACGTACATCATCCACGTTGGATCTAACGATGTCCAACGGACGCGGTCAGAGGAACTACTTTGCAAGTACCGGCGGCTGATCAGGTCCTTCAAGGAAAAATCTAATAGAATCTTAATTTCAGGAATTGTTCCCCGGATTGATGTAGAAAACCGATTCTACAACATAGCTACCAGTACAAATCGCCGACTAGCCAAACTCTGCAGGGAGGAGAACATCGGCTTTGTCGACACGTGGGATAATTTTTACTATGATAAATCTTTGTTTTCAGGAGATGGTGTACATCTCAATGAAGTAGGAGCTGCACGTCTTGGTCGTCTGCTGAACGATGCAGTCAAGGATTTCCGTTCAAAAAACGGGGTCAACCAGAACCAAGACAGGGTAGTGTAAGTCAAATACGAACTGAAAATTCAGACAATGCACAATCAGTAACATCCAACTCTAATACTCTTAAGGTGTTTTATGTAAATGCTCGTAGCATACGCAATAAATTTTCAGATCTAGAGGAAATCGTGTTTACAGAACATTATGATATAATCGGCATTACAGAATCTTGGTTAAATACGGAAGACAGAGACTTTTTAGCCGAATATACGCTTCCTGGTTATACAATGTTTGAGAAAAGTCGGATCAATAGAAATGGAGGAGGAGTTCTGTTTTTTATAAAGGAAAGTCTTAATCCCGTCTTAATGTCAAAACCTCAAATTGCGAATATAGACATATCTTACGTACTATTAAATAATAAACGAGGAACTAAAATAACACTAGCTTTATTATACAGACCCCCATCTCAATCAGTGCAAACTGACAGTGAAATTTATGAACAAATTGCAGAAATAACTAACATACAAGATACCGTAATTCTTGGCGATTTCAACTTACCCGTGACTAAATGGGGCGATATTCTTCCTTCACACTCTGGACACGACCTCTATGCTAACTTGCAAGAGAGTTCACTTTTTCAATTTGTACAATCTCCGACCCGTGGTAATAATGTGCTTGACCTTGTACTCGCAACAAAAGAAGAATTAATAGAGAATTTGAATGTTGGTGATGAATTCAGTAAGAGCGACCATCGTACGATAACTTTCACTTTAAAGTTTACTAGTAACAAATCAAATAGCTGCATTGAGAAAGTCCCTAATTTCAAGAAAGCAAATTTTCATAAACTTAAATCAAAACTTAAAGAAACTGACTGGAGCTTTCTGACTAACAATAACGACATAAATACATCTTGGGAGTGTTTCACAACCACTTACCTTAAGGCAGTGCAAGACTGCATACCATCGAAAATGCGGCGTCCAGGCCAAAATGATAAGCCCAAATGGTGGAATAAAGATATTTCAGACTGTCTGCTTGCTAAAAAATTTGCTAATGATAGATTAAAATCCTCACAAAATGACGAAGAACGGGTGAAATTTGTAGAGCTACGACGCAAAGCCAAAAAGTTAATTAAGCAAAGTAAAAAGACCCTGGAGTTACATGTTGCGAATCAAAGTAAAACAAACCCGAAAGAATTTTATAGTTATATCAGAAAGAAAAAAGTAGTTACTTCAACTGTTGGACCGTTAGTCGATGAAAATGGAGAATACACCAAAGACGAAGTACAAATGAGTAATGCCCTCAATACCTTCTTTGCATCAGTTTTTTACAACCGAAGACCTCAGTGATATCCCTACACCATCGCCGATTCAGATTGATAATTCAGATGTTCTAAGCAATATCACCGTTACAGAGAGAGAAGTATTGAATTGTTTAGATAAACTCAAGGTAAATAAAACGCCTGGACCTGATACAATCTCACCTAGAGTTCTAAAGGAAGCTAAGGATGAGCTCTCCAAACCACTGACATTGCTATTCAATGAATCCTTGCAGTCTGGGACTATGCCTGATCAGTGGAAGCTAGCCAACGTAACACCGATATTCAAAAAAGGCAGCAAATCCCTACCCAGTAACTATCGTCCAATTAGCTTAACCTCAATTGTATGTAAAATGCTAGAAACGGTCATAAGAGACAGACTCGTAAATCACTTAGAGGCAAATAACTTACTTAAAGATACTCAACACGGCTTTCGTAAAAAACGTTCCTGTTTAACAAACCTCTTAAGACTTCTTCCACGATATCTTCAACCTCTACGATGAGAGTAAAGCTGTAGATATTATATACCTTGATTTTCAAAAGGCCTTTGACAAAGTTCCCCACAAACGATTACTGCTAAAACTAAAAGCGCATGGAATACAAGACGGTGTGTTGAAATGGATAGAAAATTGGCTCAGCGACAGAAAGCAAAGAGTAGTCATAAACGGTAAGGCATCTAAATGGACCAATGTAAGTAGTGGGGTACCCCAGGGATCGGTACTAGGACCAATTCTCTTTCTAATTTACATCAACGACATAGATGAGGGTCTCACCTGTACAGTCTCGAAATTTGCTGACGATACAAAAATTGCAAATAGCGTACTCTCAAAAGAACAAGTTGACGATATGCAACACAATCTAGATAAATTGTCATGTTGGGCCCAAATTTGGCAAATGAGTTTCAATGCGGATAAATGTAAAGTACTACATATCGGATACCTAAATGAGAAAGCAAACTATTCGATGAATGGCACTCAGCTTAAGAATGTAAACAAAGAAACCGATCTGGGAGTAACAATATCGAGTAACCTAAAACCGAGTCAACAATGTTCAGAAGTTGTTAAGAAGTGTTACGACCGGGCACTCGGGTACACTAGGGCTCTTACACAGGACTCGAGTATGGCTCGCTGCCACAACGGAAACACACGATCCCAACCCCAGAGTACTGCCAGCCGAACAAAAAACGCCACTACCCTCCAGAGTTCTATCTGCTATAACGGGGTATACAAGAACTCGGTACTAGCGTTTCACACAACAGACTAATAGCAAGACGGGAGTTATCTAGTCTGGTCAACAATCAAACAAAGAAGAAAGTACTACAACACTAAAGAATAGTGTTGGCCGAAGCCGAAGTAATCCACCCTTGAACTAAGAACTTAAGAAGTCCTCCACCCTCTACTTCGGATCGGCACTATTACGTTACGTTAAACAATAGTCCTCGAGCATCAAGCAAGGAATCTTCTGATAAAGTTAGATGCTTCTCGAATACTCGTAAGAAGTAAGTATCGGATTTTGAACAGCAATTTAATGAATAACTCACTGGTAATTAAAGGCTTTAAATTGACATAAGAAGAATTATAAGAATAAGCAATAGGATATGGCAAACATTAAGAAGAAGTACTCCGACAATGCACTGGCAATAGCCTACTAAGATTGTGCTCGTGGGCCACTAATCTCTGAAGTAGCTAAGCGTGCCACACATGAAATCAATAGTGCTTAAACAATAATATACATAAGGAGAAGCTTCAATACTATACTGTATCTGCTGGTCGAGCAAAGTCTAGCTGGGATATCTAAGGTTAAGAGACAATGGCTGAGCAAGCGGCTCGTAGCCTAGCGAGGTCCTTAAGACTGTGCGGCCAAATTACGGTAATTGACGGGATGCTCTCTTGAGAGATCCAGATCACTAGTATCTGGTTCTCTCCTGGCGATCCTCTCAAAGTCAAGCAAATGAGATAGCACAGTGTTGGGTGGCACAGGCAAAAGCCCTCACTCGCAACACAGTGCTAAACTCCCACGGTACACAGTCAGAAAGACCACCTAGGCGTTCCACGTCTCCGTTGCAATTGTACTGGTTCAACCGCAACCTAGTACTCATAGGAAATCACAACTCAGAAACCCTATCCCAGTCTAGCATTGCCTAAACCAGCAGAAAACAGGAACATGAATAATCGCACACAGGGAAATGCATATACGAGTGCAACAAACATCAATCAATCCTATTCTAGTTAACCCTTCCAAAAATAGGCTATCTAACAGGCACTTATCTCGTGAGAACTCAAGCGATAATACTTTGGCTGACTAAATCTGCACCAAAGGGGTCATGGAGGTTAAACAGGGACGAGAAGAGGAGAAGATAGGCTGTTCAGAGAGTAGAGAAAGTTCACATCAGTCGGAAGAATATGGATAGTTGCAAGGGATATGAGAGGTCGCTTTGCCTGATGAGTTCTGAGGAAAATGCGGCGGGACCTCCCTTTTTATACTCGGCCCTTTAGTGAGCATAACGCCAACTACTAAGGACCGCCCACTGGCAATCATGACGTCATATTCTCTCTCAATCTGGGATCGACAAAGAACTTCCCACGCGCTGAAAGGGAGGAAGGGAGGAGGGAATTAGGCCTACCGGCCCGCGTGGCGCACTCACTGACCCCCCGCCACGTAATATCTCTCTCTCTCTCCTCTCATCATTACATACAAGTCCCACACACAATACTTATATCTAATGATATAAAATAGAACTCGTTGACTTAGAAGAAAACAAAATACATAATGATAATACTTATAGTACAACGGTTCACATAAACTGAGTTAGGAAACTCTACACAGACTACAGCCAAAGTTCCTGCCCTGACGATCCTAGCGAGGGTGGGGCCTGACTGGGCGTTCTGTACAGCATGCTCATACTCGACATGCGTCACAGAAGGCAAACAAAATAATTGGCTTTATAGGCAGGTCATTTGAGCATAAATCCAAAGATGTTATCCTAACCCTTTACAATTCCTTAGTCCGCCCTCTTCTGGAATACTGCGTTCAATCCTGGTGCCCTTATTACCAAAAAGATATAAACAAGCTAGAACGAGTTCAACGTAGAGTTACCAAAATGATACCTAGCCTAAAGAACAAACCATACGAAGAGCGTCTTAGAGAATTAAATCTATTTCCTTTAACCCAGCGCAGATTAAGAGGCGACTTAATTCAAGTGTTCAAAATCATCAAAGGCATCGACAATATGAACTGTAGTAAGTACTTCACTATCGACCAATCTAATTACACGCGGGGAAACGGTTGCAAAATTATTGGTAAATCTTTTAACTCACACGAATCTAAGAATTTCTTCTTCAATCGAGTTGTCAACTTGTGGAATGAGCTTCCCCGAGACGTTATAGACTGCAGCACCGTTGATTCATTTAAACTCCGCTTAGACAAATATCTCGCATCAAACCCGCGACTGACTGCATTTGTAAATGAATAACTTTATTGTATACCCCCCTCAGTTACTATCCCATCTGTCCCCTACTAACTTCCTAATCCTGCCACGGACATTAGTTCTAGGGCAGTAGTTCCCTTTCCAATGTTCCCTTACCCACTCTAAACCACTGTTTGGACACTTGATCCTCAGTGTTTTGGAGGACAAGCAGCCTAGAAGGGTCACTAGACCTGTTGTTGCTTGATTTCCTTTGTACTCCTTTGTACTCTCTCTCTCTCTCCCTTCCCTCTCTTTCTCTCTGACTCTCTCTTTCTTTCTTTCTTTCTTTCTCTCTTTATCTCTCCCCCCCCCTCCCTCTCTCTCTCTCTGCATCTCTCTCACTCTCTTTAACACACACACACACTAACACACACACCTACACACGCTCAAACATACACCTACACATAAAACAAACTTATTAAACCTTAAATAAAAACAAGAGGCAACATTAAATAATATTATACTGAGCCTCCTTTGTAGTGCTAATTAAGAAGCTATTTTTACCGAGCATCCTACGAAACCAATTAATTAAGGGAGTCCACCTCGCTTTTCTTCTCTTTCTCTCCCTCTCTCTTTGGCTTGTATCCATTCGGCCCCATTCAGCCTACTCTTTTAAGATGTTTACCCCCATCTAGGTGTCAATATTTTCCTGGCGAGCGGTAGCGAGCCAGCATTTATATATTTTTGTTTTGACAGCAAGCTAAATTTGTACATTTTTCGATAGAAAAATTTCTCCGGCGAAGCCGGATTTCTCCATACAATGCTGGCTCGCTATCGCTCGCCAGGAAGAAATCGACACCTGGATGGGGATAAACGTCTTAAAACAGTTAGCTGAATGGGGCCGAATGGATACAAGCCAGGGAAGGAGAGAAAAGGAGAGAAAGATAAAAAAAAAGCCGGTGACCCCGCTTAATATTATAAAGCATTCCACAATGATAATGAGCTTGCAGTGAGAACTTAGGCGTACCGGTATAATATATGAGTAGAGAGGATGATTAATTAACTAATGAATTACGGTGTGTTAAAGGGGAGATTTCCACTTGAGGGATTTTTTTCTGGACCCCTTTCTCCCTCATGTTTAGCCCCATTGTTTTTGAGATTTTAAGACGTTCGCCCTAGTAGTTTGGAAATTGGAAGACATTTTGCCCCATTTCTGTCAATTTGAAGACCTTTCGTGCCATTAAGGTGTCGATTTTTTCCTGGCGAGCGATAGCGAGCCTGTCATTTAAGAGCAACCGGCCTCCGGCCGGGACATTTTTCTACCGAAAAATGTACAAATTTATCTTGAAAGGGGGTCTAAGGGGTGTAATTTTAAGCTTGATGAAAACGTAGGGAACAAACTAAATACCTTATATTATTCATTTAACCCTTTCTGTCCCTTGCTGTACCGGTGACGTCTTTTTAACTTTACCCTGGCTACTATTAGACGACTTTATGCAGTTTAAAAAGGAACCTTCCCAAATGAACAGGCTTCGAACTATCTTAACCCTTTTTACTGTAACAGATCCTTTGTTAAGCTGCACAAAATCGTCGAAAAATAGCAATAATAAAATACATAAAAAGACGTGGGCCGTTACAGCAGGGGTTTAATGACCTAGTTGTTTGCCGTGATAATAAATAACGAGCGTATACCTGTAGTGTTATATTACGTCCAACTATCTGGTAGCCCTATCTTAAGGGGAGGTTTTTAGTGGGTTTCCTAGACTTCCATCAAGCTTGAAATTATACCCCCATGACCCCCTTTCAAGATAAATGTGTACATTTTTCGTTAGAAAAATTTCCCGGCCAAAGGCCGGTTTCTCTTAAATTACAGGCTCGCTGTCGCTTGCCAGGAAAAAATCGACACCTAAATGGGACGAAAGCTCTTAAAAGTGACATAAGCGGGGTAAAAGCTCTTAAAATCGCCAAACTAATGGGGCGAACGTCTTAAAATCTCAAAAGCAATGGGGCTAAACATGAGGGAGAAAGGGGTAAAGAAAAAATCCCTCAAGTGGAGATCTCCCCTTAACCTATTCAGTACCGGTGACGTCCTTTTCATTATATTCTGGCAACTATTGGATGATAATATTTAGCTTGGGAAGGACGTATACCCCTTAAAAAGCTGCAGATCATCTCCATTAATCCTTTTAGCTACCGTATATCGTTCCTAAGCTTAAGGGGAGGTTTTTAGTGTGTTTCCTAGACTTCCATCAAGCTTGAAATTACACCCCCTTGAACCCCTTTCAAGATAAATTTGTACATTTTTCGGTAGAAAAATGTCCCGGCCGAAGGCCGGTTCCTCTTATATTACAGGCTCGCTATCGCTCGCCAGGATAAAATCGACACCTGAATTGCACGAAAGGTCTTAATATGGGGTGAACGTTCTTAAAATCGCTAAACTAATGGGGCAAACGTTTTATATTACCAAAAGCAATGGGGCTAAACATGAGGGAGAAAGGGGTCAAGAACAAAATCCCTCAAGTGGAGATCTCCCCTTAAGAAGGATCTGTGGTAGTAAAATGGATCAAGTGAGATAGTTCGAAGCCTATTAATTGCTGGAGGCCCTTTTTAAACTGAATATAACCATCTAATAAAGTTAAAATAACGGCATCGGTACTGAAAGGTCTAAGTATCGTAACGAGAACTAAAGCCACCAAAACCCGAGCCAAATGTGTACCGAAGTGTCGATATAATGAACCAGTGGAACCCCCCCCCCCCTATGACTGAAATCTGTTCCAATCATCATTATCCTCCATCGTACCAGCGCTCAGTGTCATTAACTAAGATAATTATTACCCTCGTTACTCTCATTAACCCCGGGTACTGGGATTGTGGGGTTGTTTCTGTTTGTTTACCGTGTGTGTGAGTGTGAGTGTGTGTGAGTGTGTTACTCAGTTACTTGTTCGTCAAGGGGAATCCACGCAATGCGAGCTAAGCTCATTATTATCGCGCCTCCTTAACTGGGAATGTATTGCGTGAAATGCATGTTAAGTGTTTTATGTACTGTTGGAATGGCTGTGGATGTGTGTGTAGTCTGTATTTTAGCCAATTGGCGACATCGGAAACGAAGGCTTAGGGTGGATCTGTATGGTACCATTCTCACTATAGACGGTACCGTCTCGCCCGAAGGCTTAGGTAGCCATCAGCTTAGGTGAACCATATGATACCCATCTCGCCTTGTACCATTTTTGCCAACCCCAGATGGGACGTCACAACGTCGTCCACTTATTCCAGGTACCTATTTACAGCTAGGTGAACTGAGGCTAACACATGAAAGGAGACAAGCCCAATTTGTCTCCACCCGGCCGGGGATTGAACCCCCGACCCCTCGTGTGTGAGACGAGAGCTCTACCTACTAGGCTACGGGATGTGTGTGTGTGTGTGTGTGTGTGTGTGTGTGTGTGAGAGAGAGAGAGAGTGTATGTGCGTGAGAGTGAGTGCGTGTGTGAGAGAGTGAGTGACTGGCATTATGTGTGTGTGTGTGTGTGTGTGCGTAAATGAGTACCGGTGTGTAAAAATACGTTCCATATACAGTACAGTAGTGAAAGTGTTACGTAAAGAAGAGGCCCTTGCAACCATCATTATCCTGTGAACCTCCAAAGTGTTATTAAAGGGAGGCTTTTAATATGCTCCCTCAACCCTCGTCAAACTTTTAAAATGTGTACATTTTTCTGTAGAAAAATTTACCGGCCTAGGACCGGTTCCTCCTAAATTACAGGCTCGCTATCGCTCGCCAGGAAAACAAATCAATACGTAAAGTGCACGAAAGTTCTAAATATTGACAATGCCATGGGGCGAAAGGTCTCAAAAACGCCAAACTAATGGGGCGAACCTCTTAAAATGTCAAAATAAATTAATGGGGCTAACTAAACAGGAGGGAGAAGAAAGTCCAGAAAATATAATAAAAACATCCCCTTCACAGCTCAATTTACCTTCCCTACTATCTCTAACACATACACCATAATTCTATCTTAACATCCAATTTGTGTATTTGTTCAATTAATAAAAAGTTAATAAAATTACGATGAGTTGGGTCGAAATTTGGAGTCTGGTTTAACTGAAGGGATAATATTAGCATAAGGTTTGGAATCTGCCCTCTCCCTTCAAATGTAATGCATATAAAGACTCCCATATTTTAACCTACTAAAATCAATTATCGGAAAGGTAAAGACAAATATAAATTACATAAAATAAAATATTAATTAATTAATACAAAATAATGTTTTATACGAACATTCCTAAGTTTCCCAGAAATACACTATACTAATTAGAACCAGCTCTTTATCCTATTGTATGACACCCCCCCCCCCTCTCTCTCTCTCTCTCTCTCTCTCTCTCTCTCTCTCTCTCTCTCTCTCTCTCTCTCTCTCCATCGCGTTTGCCTAGCAGTGTATGGTAGAGAAATACACAGATGTACCAGAGAAAGCTCTATCCCATATGCTATTTTGTCCTCACTTCAACCCATACAACTCTCTCTCTGTCTCTCTCACTCACACACACACACACCGACACACACACACACCGACACACACACACACCGAAACACACACACACAAAAACAATCACACACACACACACACACATCAACACAGTGTATGGGTTCCTGATACAGAGAGGTACGTACCAGGGAAAGTTCCATCCCATTCTACTACCGGTACCATAATTATATTCTCACGTATATAACCACCCACAATACCGCACACACACACGCGCGCGCGCGCGCACACACACACACACACACACACACACACACACAAACAGACATACGCATACAAACACACACACATACATACATACATAAAGTGAAGACACCGAAGTGATTTTGTTCAAATTAGGAAGGACCTCATATATATACGATATATATTTATATATATATATATACCGGTATATATTATATATATTTTTGTTTTCTTTAAGGCAGGCGAGGTTGAAGGAAATACATGTATCAGCATTAATTATTTTATTATTAAGATTTTCAATAGAACGAACAGCAATTCTCAGATGTTCTGGGAGATTGCGCAAAAGGTGAGCAAAATTCATGATGATCCGACGCGTTTCGATAGACAACTATCATCTTCAGGGAATGGAAGGTAAGTGAATAGGATATAACATAACAGCTTATTTATACATATTAGGTAGATCACAGTAAGGTTTATTGGGTGTTGGCTAGCATATGATTGGGATTGATGATTCTTCATGGGAACTATAGAAGAGGAGCTCCTTGATGCCCACCGCCCCTCGGTCTACTGCAGATATGTGGACGACATATTCGTACTAGTAAAGGACCTCAACGAACTCAGGGACCTCCAGCATCGCTTTATGGCCGCCTTAGGACTCAACTTCACCTATGAAGAGGCCACCAATGGACAGCTTCCCTTCCTCGACCTCCTTGTTTCGTTTAATAATCAAGAATTCAAAACTACCGTCTACACCAAACCCACGAACAATGGCCAATGCCTCAACGGGGAGAGTGAATGCCCCCAACGATACCTGTTGTCCACCATCGCAGCCTACATCAGGAGAGCCCTCACCCATTGCACCGCGTGGAGCGACACCCATAAGGAACTAGAACGTTTCACACAGGTACTCGTTAACAACGGATACTCTAACACAGATGTCACCAACACCATAAGAAAACACCTTGATAAATGGTACAACCAAGCCCCCCCTACTACCAACCCCACCAACGATATCACTATCTTCTACTGCAACTACATGTCATCTGATCACAATACCGACGAATCCATCATGAAAGAAATCATCACCAAAAACGTCCTCCCCACCAACCCCGACCACAAAATAAAACTTATCATCTACTACAAATCCTCCAAAACCTCCAACCTCATCCTCCGTAACAGACCTATCTCTCCCAAGACTCCGAAAATAGACGACCATGTGATATACCAACACAATTGCAATAATGTGGACTGTGGACCTCAAACCTACGTTGGTATGACACAACATCGTTTATCACGCCGTCTCACCCTCCATCTCCAATCTGGAGCTATCAAAGACCATTATAAAGCCCCCCACCACCAAGCCCTTACTCGCTCTGACCTAGATAAAAACACCTCCGTAATTGATAAAGAGACAGAACCCAGAAGACTTGCTATACTTGAAGCCCTATATATTCAAACTCTTAATCCTTCCATAAATAATCAAACTCTCGACCTCCAAATACTCCCATCAGCTAAACGTTACTTTCAAACACCCTCTAACATTACTCTCCTTACCAACCCGACTCTGCCCTTGCCCCCTCTCTCCTCCCCTCCTCTTCCCCCCCTTACCGTCCCCCCCACTACTTCATTTAACCAACGCGCGCCGCCCCTCAACCCTACGCTTCAAACTGGACCAGAAACCAGAGATACAACTGGCCCGCCGCCCCTCACAAGGGCCCCGCCCCCCCCCTCGCCCAGCAGACCCCCTACGACAACATCTAGCATCTACGAACCCTCCCAGCCAACCAGGAGGCAAGAAAAGCGCGCGCCTCATTGGTCGCCAACTAGCCAATCATATGCTAGCCAACACCCAATAAACCTTACTGTGATCTACCTAATATGTATAAATAAGCTGTTATGTTATACATCATGCTTTTCAACACACTACCAAGAACCCACACGGAACACAACTTCTAGCACTACACGACATAAAAAGACTAACCTGATCTCATCTTCTCTAACCGAGCATTTAACCTTTTTCACCATCAAATTTCCCCTGGGCCTTTATCAGGATCTGATCACATCCCCATTTTCATGCAAATATCTTCAAATCCCATTTTAGTTCCTTCTACATCACATTACAATTACTCCCAGGCTAACTGGGATGAATTTCAACACATCCTATCACAACAAGATTACACAACTGACTATGAGGGACTCCACTACACAAATCTAGATCAACAAATAGAACACTTAGGCTACACAACACAATCATCAACGCTGCAAACAGTACCATACCTAAAACATCCTACAAAGTCAGACACACATTCAGACCTTCTATACGTTCACAAAGACTCCTTGTGTGCTATCGTCGTCGATTTGAACAAAATAAATAAAACCACACCTTAGGCCGAGTACGACATGACCTCTCACACCTCAGAAATCATATCCTAGACAGCCTGCAATCTGACCATGACAACCACTGGACACACCTCATACGCACTGCTGAACAACACAGGAAAACTAAACCCTGGGAATTTTAGAGACACATAAACCGTTTAAAAGGCCACAATAAACCTACAACATCTTCACTCAAAGTAAACGGTAACACCATCACCGATCCCAGGGAAATCACAGACATCTTCAAAGACACATGGGCCCAAGTATACCACCCACACCCTCCTGAAAGACCCGCCCAACAACACATTCGAAACATTGAACAACATGTTAATAATATTGCAGACATCTCTCACGACACACACATCAACACACTCACTTAACCCCGACAACTACCTCACTGCTCCCATTGTGCCTGACGAAGTTAAGCTCATTCTCTCTAAAAACACGGAGGAAGGCGCCTGGTGCCACAGGAATAAACCATCACATTGTAAAGCACCTCCCAAACACATTTATTAATGCACTCACTTGCTTATACAACGCCATCCTGGCATCAGGCTACTTCCCCGTCTGCTTTAAGACTGCAACCATCATCCTTATTCCCAAGAAAAATCAAAATAGCAAAGACCCACTGAACTACAGACCCATTAGTCTACTTGAGGACTCTTGGGAAGACTTTTGAAACAATCATAAATCGCCGACTCAGACTGTACCTCGAAGACGAAGGACTTCTCACTGACAAACAGTTTGGTTTTAGACCCCGCAGATCCTCTCAGGAAGCACTTAACATAATCACCAACTACATTCACATTAACAAACACTCCAGATGCGGACACAAAACAGCACTAATAACAAAAGACATCAAAAAAGCATTTGACACTGTATGGCAATGTTTGGCCTGAAGTACAAAATCTGCGAAAACTTCAATTTCCCCTTACCAATTAAAAAACTTCTCTGCAACTTCTTAGATAACAGATCAGCCAAAATTAAATTTTCAAATTTCTATTCAGACTCATTTCCACTCCATGCAGGCGTACCTCAGGGCTCCGTGCTCGCACCTACACTTAACATTCTCTACACTAATGACACATAATCAATAATGACTCTCTTATAATTTCCTACGCCGACGACATGACGCAACTTGTTAGGGCAACTACCATAGACGGTTTGACAAACAAAGCCAAGAGAGAGCTTGACTGAATAGCACAATGGGAACAGAAATGGCGGATTCAGGATCATCCTCAAAAATCCTTTATCACCTACATATCCACTGGTTACCTACGTCCTAGACCACTATTCCTCAACTCCCGCGCACCTCCTCCCAATCGCATCCCAGTAACTGTCTCACCCACTAACAAAGTACTCGGCCTAACCTTTGACAAAAAACTTCACTTTCATCGTCATGCAAATCAGATTATCCCCATTGCTTCAAAATCTCTTCAATCAATTTTCCGTTTTCGAAATGCCTCCATCAAAACTAAAACCCATTTATACAAAGCCCTAATTAGACCGCTACTTTCATATGCCCCACTGACCAGCACTCTTTTGGCAAACTCCCACAAAATTAAACTCCAAAGAATACAGAACAGAGCACTGAGGTGGATCCATGGAACTCGGTGGTATGAGTTCCAAACATCGGAACACTTGCATGAACTCTCCCGCATCCCTCCAATTAATGTCTACAACAACTTTCTGGCTAATAAACAACTTGAAAAACTTGAGACCTTTGATAACTTTGTCCAAATTTTTAATAATATCACTCAACCCATCCGTCCTTGGTTGAACCTCTTGCATCCAATCAACAGAGAGGCTCCCAATCCCCTATTCACATAATAACTTTGTTACACCACAAACTCACACTCAATTTTCACCGTTCCATTTACTCACCTACCAGCCAAAATTTCTAATTCTTTCACAAATACACAATAAAAACTAAAGTAAATTAAGCTCTTCATAAGACAGTGCAATCATCTCTAGACTCGGCAGTTGACAGCCATGCCTTGCTACCCCACTTTAGACCCTTACCATCCAAAATTGCCAGACCATCATTAAAACATTCTCCATTACCAAATGTTTATATTCAAATTGACCCAGACTCATCTGATTCGTCCAGACTGGTAGAGGCGGTGGGGCATGCCGGCTCGTCCACAGCCCAACCTCTATGCCACTCTTGACCGATCAGAGCCTCTGAATCTCACTTCACCAAAATTAACTTTTACCACCCAAAATTAATTATCTTTTGCCTTACCACCCATTTTTATCTCCATCCCTTCTTGACGTGCCATACTGAAGCTCTCGAAAAATATGTCTCAATAATACCAACAGTCACAGCCCTCCCCTAAACCCCCAAACTAAAATCAACAACTCACGCACGTTGGGTCAAGCCCCGACACTCTTTATCCTCCTACTTTGACACTTTCTCTCTTACTACACCAATAAAAACTTCCCTTCTTTCACCCTCACCCACCTTTTCTATATTCATTTGATTGATTGATATCCTATTCACTTACCTTCCATTCCCTGAAGATGATAGTTGTCTATCGAAACGTGTCGGATCATCATGAATTTTGCTCACCTTTTGCACAATCTCCCAGAACACCTGAGAATTGCTGTTCGTTCTATTGAAAGTCTTAATAATACAATAATTAATGCTGATACATGTATTTCCTTCAACCTCGCCTGCCTTAAAGAAAATGTATTACCTGGCTACACCAACATATATATATATATATATATATATATATATATATATATATATATATATATATATATATATATATATTCTTCTCTCTCTCTCTCTCTCTCTCTCTCTCTCTCTCTCCACCTATCCATCTATATATATGTATATCTACCTATCTATCTATCTATTTATTTGTTAAAAATTTAAGTGTTGGCATTTCTCAGATAGGTAGATAGATAGATAGACATATTGATAGATGGATAGGTGGAGAGAGAGAGAGATAGAGAGAGAATATATATATATATTGTGACGCACCCAGTGCGTAGCAACGTAACCTGATTGTACTCCTTGGTACTCCACTGTACCGTCACGGACCGTGTACCATGCTGGCTGCTTATATTGAGTGTGACAACGTATAACTATGTTCTTTGTATCTCTGCAAAGGTCTCGTCATTTGCTAACCAGTGGTGGGTTTTGTTTTAAGCCATGTCGAGACCTTCCATTTAATATGTAGTATCAATAGAGAAGTTGATAGATGAGATGATAGGAATTCAGAGAGAGAGAGTGAGTTAGACTTCAGAGCGAGAGGGTAGCGGTGCGCCACGCTGCCGGGGGGGGGGGGGGGGGGGGGTGGTTGCCAGACGTATGGACCGGTTGGCAGCCCTGCGCTTATAGCTAGGTGCGACAGGGTTGGTAGTACATTGCCGCCTGCCTATGCTGTCTGGGCTGCCCATGTTGTCGTACAGCACATTGCCTGGAGGCTCGCTGTGTGCTCTATGACCAGGTTGCCTAGAACCTTTGAGATTCTAACATCCCTTGCCCTCTCTCCCAATTTCTCACGGTTGCACTCTTTCTCTCTGACGACATTACTCTCATTTCATTCTTCTCTCTATTTAAATGCATACCCTTCCCTTGAGGTCCTAAAGGAGTTTCAGCACTCACCTCTCGTATTACTCTTAGGACAAGCATATATTTACATGTATTAGATTTAAGGGGTTAATGTGAACAGCGATCTTCTTGATGAGGATAGTTGGTGAACGTTCTACATGTTCACGAGTTATATGCCCAGCTCATCATCCAATTTGTGACTAGACTAGTGCCATGTGTAAGAGCCCGACCATGCCCCAGGAGTTGTCTGTAGAGGGGCGAGGACTTAGCCTTGATTTGCCTACCGAGCCAGGAGCGAGTGTAGTACCAGAGACTACAGCTCGCTCGTAGTGCCGGTATAGTAGAGTAACGTAATTTATCTGTCCTTGTGTTCTCTGCAGTCTTTTCCTGGGTTCTCGCTTTCGGTGCTGGGACTCGTTGTTCCTGTGACTTGGCCTGCTAGCTAGAACACATGGGGATGATGAGTGGGTGATATCTTTATTTTACTATGCATTGCAGCTCTCTTTAAGTTTATGTATGTAACACTTTACAGTACACATTACTCACACACAAGACAACACTATTAATACTTTCATGTATCAATTAACTGCACTGTCGTTTTGCTGCTGTGTCCGGAGTTCTGTTGCGTAGGGCGCATACGGACTCAGAGGGGAGACAGAGTGAGAGAAGCGAAGTAGCCTATGCGGTAGTAGGCTACCGGCGCAGTACTGTTGCCTGCAACCTTTTAGTTATTCCAAGTATAGATTCATTATTACAATAAGTGACTACTATTTATGTTCCTTCCATGTGTATTATTAGGTATCTACTGGATCATGAACATCTTGTATGCTACATGCTAGTGCATGTTAGTAGGGGACAGTTATTCTAGTGCACGCGCTTTCAAGTAGGCGTGTACATTTGTCATTTAGCATTTCACTGTCATACCTTTAGCCTGCTTCTATTCTACATTATTAGAGGCTTAATATTAACGTAGTTTCTTGAGTATTGCATTTCTTTATTAATAACGTAACCTATAAATGTCTGAGGGAGTTTAGCCTCATAGCCTACCCCTGTTGTACACTTTCGCCGAGTTAAGGTACCTCGTTACCATAGACGATAACTCTGTAGGGCGTTGGTGCTTTTGTTGTCTGGAGCATATAGTATTTGGGACTGGAATCGAGCGTGTCGTTGTCACATAAGCCATTTCTGTCCTACGATCAAGAATCCCGAATATGTATTGCCGATCCAGCCGTAACAATATATATATATATATATATATGCTGTATGTATATGAGGTCCTTCCTAATTTGAACAAAATCACTTCGGTGTCTTCACTTTATCTAATGATTATTTAATAAAAGTATATTGAATGAGGGAAGAAGAGAGAATGAGAATGAATATGGGAGGTGAAAGAAGTCATATACCGGTACGCTTATCAACCAAACTGTCCAATATCAGCTGCTAATGTGTTTACAGAAGCCCGTGGGAAAGGATCGCAGGGTCGCCAAGAATGGAGGACTGCGGGTCGCTCATAATTATAATGGTTTGACTATAGGGAAACTCAACCCCATATGCTAGTCTCTCCTCTTTCACACACACACACACACACACACACAGCACAGCCCGTAGCCTAGTAGGTAGAGCTCTCGTCTCACACACGAGGGGTCGGGGGTTCAATCCCCGGCCGGGCGGAGACAAATTGGGCTTGTCTCCTTTCATGTGTTAGCCTCAGTTCACCTAGCTGTGAATAGGTACCTGGAATAAGTGGACGACGTTGTGACGTCCCATCTGGGGTTGGCAAAAATGGTACAAGGCGAGATGGGTATCATATGGTTCACCTAAGCTGATGGCTACCTAAGCCTTCGGGCGAGACGGTACCGTCTATAGTGAGAATGGTACCATACAGATCCACCCTAAGCCTTCGTTTCCGATGTCGCCAATTGGCTAAAATACAGACTACACACACATCCACAGCCATTCCAACAGTACATAAAACACTTAACATGCATTTCACGCAATACATTCCCAGTTAAGGAGGCGCGATAATAATGAGCTTAGCTCGCACTGCGTGGATTCCCCTTGACGAACAAGTAACTGAGTAACTGAGAAACACACACACACACACATACACACGGACACCCAGGCACTTGCTCTTTATCCGTCTTATTAAAACTTAGCTTTTTACATTCACACTTAATTCATCTGACCTCTCTCCTCACCCACGCACAAAATAGTTCACCACCACTCACCAGACACACACACACTCACTCACTCACTCACTCACTCACTCACTCACTCACTCACTCACTCACTCTCTCTCTCTCATTAGTTAAAATAGGACTTCAGAGGCTAACAACCCTTCTGGATTATTTAGCCAGCAAACTGTAAGTCAAGAATACCGTCAAGAAGGGAGCTCCTTTTTGAGAGCTCCAGGACCAATTCTCTTTCTAATTTACATCAACGACATAGATGAGGGTCTCACCTGTACAATCTCAAAATTTGCTGACGATACAAAAATTGCAAATAGCGTACTCTCAAAAGATCAAGTTGACGATATGCAACACAATCTAGATAAATTGTCACATTGGGCCCAAATTTGGCAAATGAGTTTCAATGCGGATAAATGTAAAGTACTACATATCGGATACCTAAATGAGAAAGCAAACTATTCGATGAATGGCACTCAGCTTAAGAATGTAAACAGAGAAACCGATCTGGGAGTAACAATATCGAGTAACCTAAAACCGAGTCAACAATGTTCAGAAGTTGTTAAGAAGGCAAACAAAATAATTGGCTTTATAGGCAGATCATTTGAGCATAAATCCAAAGACGTAATCCTAACCCTTTACAATTCCTTAGTCCGCCCTCTTCTGGAATACTGCGTTCAATGCCTGGTGCCCTTATTACCAAAAAGACATAAACAAGCTAGAACGAGTTCAACGTAGAGTTACCAAAATGATACCTAGCCTAAAGAACAAACCATACGAAGAGCGTCTTAGAGAATTAAATCTATTTCCTTTAACCCAGCGCAGATTAAGAGGTGACTTAATTCAAGTGTTCAAAATCATCAAAGGCATCGACAATATGAACTGTAGTAAGTACTTCACTATCGACCATCTAATTACACGCGGGGAAACGGTTGCAAAATTATTGGTAAATCTTTTAACTCACACGAATCTAAGAATTTCTTCTTCAATCGAGTTGTCAACTTGTGGAATGGGCTTCCCCGAGACGTTATAGTCTGCAGCACTGTTGATTCATTTAAATTCCGCCTAGACAAATATCTCGCATCAAACCCGCGTCTGACTGCGTTTGTAAATTAATAACTTTATTTTATCCTCCCCTCAGTTACTAACCCATATGTCCCCTACTAACTTCCTAGTCCTGCCACGTTAGTGGCAGGGCAGTAGTTCCCTTTCCAATGTTCCCTTACCCACTCTAAACCACTGTTTGGACACTTGATCCTCAGTGTTTTGGAGGACAAGCGGCCTAGAAGGGTCACTAGACCTGTTGTTGCTTGATTTCCTTTGTACTCTCGTTCTTCTTCTTCTTCTTCTATTACAAACTGTCCCTGTCTAGCAGTATTAAGGCAGAACCACCTAGCAGGATTGCAAGATCTGTGTGGTCTGTGTAACTCTGTGCAACTCTCTCTCCCCTATCTAACTATTTATTATCCCTGAACTCACTCTCCCCTCTCCTCGATTTCCATGCCTGCCTCAAGCAATTTAATTAACCTTACATATCTCCTATGGTTTACACACACACACACACACACACACCAACTCATACACAAACACACCAACTCATACACACACACACCAACTCATACACAAACACACCAACTCATACACACACACACACACCAACTCATACACAAACACACCAACTCATACACACACACACACACACCAACTCATACACAAACACACAAACACACCAACTCATACACACACACAGCCACACCACATCACACACACACACATCACACAGTACCAAACCTTACCACACATATACCTCTCCCCACTTTACTCACACTCACACACACACACACACACATTCTCTCTCTCTCTCTCTCTCTCTCTCTCTCAACACTCTATTAACCCTCTCCTCAGTTTCCATTCCTGCCTCCAAGCAATTTAAGTTACCTTTCATCTTTCCCCAGGTCTATTATCTCAGTCTTATACACAATCTCTCTCGCTCACACCCACACACGCATACACACAAACACACACACACACACACACACACACACACACACACACAGTAGGCAAAATATATGTGTGTGTTAAGCTTACACCATTGTAGAAAATACAAGTTAGCATAATTGTAGGTAATTCTCACGTGTTTATTTTTCAGCAGTTAGCTGCAATCTAAATAAACCGTTTATTTGTATGATTATTACTATTATTACTATTATTACTATTACTATTATTATTATTATTATTATTATTAGTAGTAGTAGTATTACATATACACCCACATACCCACCCACCACACATGAACAGAATTTCTCGTTATGTCCCAGTCTTGTGAAAACTAAAGTAATTTTTAACTCTTTTAATTCATCTCTCTCTCTCTCTCTCTCTCTCTCTCTCTCTCTCTCTCTCTCTCTCTCTCTCTCTCTCTCTCTCTCTCTCTCTCTCTCACCTACTGTACCTCCAGGGCCTTTCAACATATTCCTCATGAGTCAGGCTGTCCCCTATCCACACCAACCCAATTCTTTCCCCCTCTCTTCTCCCCTCACATTTAATATACCCCAGGACCTTTCACTTCAGCCTCTGCTCTCTCTCTCTCTCTCTCTCTCTCCTCTTCTTCTTCCTCCTCCTCTTCCTTTCTTTTTATTCTATTATTCTTGTTTTCCTTAACAGGCACTTCCTCCTTCCTCATGCCATTTCAACCGGTAGCTCTCAACCAGTGCTACCTCAACCAATACTGATAGCTTAAGTTAGGTTAGGACAAGTTAGAAATGGCTTAACAGACCCGGTTTATGGGGACAGTGGTTATTTTGTTGGGTCTATTTATTTATATATTAATTTATTTTAAATTGTCCTCGCTAAACCTTCATCAAGCTTTAAATAAGACTCCCTAGACCCCCCTTCAAGATAAATAAGACTCCCTAGACCCCCCTTCAAGATAAATAAGACTCCCTAGGCCCCCCTTCAAGATAAATAAGACTCCCTAGGCCCCCCTTTAAGATAAATAAGACTCCCTAGGCCCCCTTCAAGATAAATAAGACTCCCTAGACCCCCCTTCAAGATAAATAAGACTCCCTAGACCCCCCTTCAAGATAAATAAGACTCCCTAGGCCCCCTTCAAGATAAATAAGACTCCCTAGACCCCCCTTCAAGATAAATAAGACTCCCTAGGCCCCCCTTCAAGATAAATAAGACTCCCTAGACCCCCCTTCAAGATAAATAAGACTCCCTAGACCCCCCTTCAAGATAAATTTGTACATTTATTTTTCGATATATAAGTATTGGCCGATTTCTCTTAAAATTACACTCACTATCGCTCACCAGGAAGAAATCGACACCTAAATGGCACGAACGGTCTTGATATTGATATAGAAATGGGACGAACGTCTTAAAATCTGAAAACTAATGGGGCTAAACATGAGGAAGAAGGGGGACCAGAAAAACGACCCATCTCCCATTAAGGGCCGCTCTACGGGTGATCTCCTTGCTAATCTTAGTATCTCTTGATCATTCTTCTTTCGGGACTTCGGTGCGACTTTTTCTATTGCGCTAGACATATCGAAATAAGTCTTCGAAAGGATCCGGCACACATCTCTAATGTCCAAACTACCCTCCTTTGGTTTCTATCCCTCTCGCTATGCCTCTGTCTCTAATATCCTTTCTGACTGGAGTGAAAATGCTAAAACAAAATAAACTAATAGAGCGAAAAAAGGGAAGTTCAAAAATAGAGTTAGAGTTCCCTCCAAATAGAGTTAAAGAATTAAAAGACCCTCATTGATGAAAGAGCCTGGATAAAACGTTCTAGTAAACCCTTTCATTATTTACGTTTCCGGCAGACCATTGAACGTTTAGCACACACATACACACATTAAGAGAGAGAGTGAAAGAGAGCGAGAGCGAGAGAGAGAGTGGGGGGGTGAGGGGAATAGGGGGCGGAGAGGCAAGGCAGGTATCGATGTGGGTGTGAAGTGTCCGTGGTGGGTGGTGGTGGGGGAAGGGGGGATAGTAGTAGTAGTAGTATGGTAACATTGTGAGAGAGAGCTTACTAGGTCGTGGGTAGGACATTAACTTTCTCTCTCTCACTCTCACTCACTCTCTCTCAGTTGTAGTAATAGTATTAGTAGTAGTAGATAGCATTCGCACAATAGGTTGGTGGGTAAGAGACTGTCTAGGGCCTCACCCTCTTAGTAGTAGTTGTAGT
Organism: Lithodes maja; assembly: GCA_037953745.1. Classification (NCBI taxonomy): domain Eukaryota; kingdom Metazoa; phylum Arthropoda; class Malacostraca; order Decapoda; family Lithodidae; genus Lithodes; species Lithodes maja. The sequence goes on from JBAKBP010005246.1 coordinate 47,840, forward strand.
AGTAATTATCAATATAATATAATTGATTTCGTAACAAAGTACATATAGACATAACATGGTAGTAGTAGTAGGTAGGCTAGGTCATGTGTAGGGCACTCTCTATATATTGTTTTTTAATTATTTCTTTGCCAGACACCGTAATTCCCGAGAAAGGGTGGCCATGAACATTAGGTGTTTGTCACGAATCGCTAGGTGAAGTCACAGTCTATCTGTAGACTGTGGGTGAAGTGACCCGGGCTTGACATCTACATTTTGACTGTGCGGGCTCGATCCGCCGACCAATTGATCAGCAGCCGACGCTCTACTGATATGATACGGCTCATTTATATATTACATATAATTTTTCGGTAGCCAAAACGTACAAAATACCATGAAGTGATATCACTATTACAAAATATCTTGTATTTTTTTCCAAAGTATAAAACGTCTACCGGTATTTATAATTATTTACGTTTTTCAAACTGACAGATCTATGAACATGTTTTTTAAATTCTTGTTTTTCTTTAGCTTAAAGAATATTAAGCTTACAACTGACAGTATTCCACATATTTATATGCAGAGTAACGTTGTATGTGGTCATTTGGTGTGCCCTAGTGTAACATTGTTAAACCTTCATCTTTCCTGTGTTGTAAGGCGCCTCAATGTTAATTTGCCTCAGCAGTAGCTATCAGTCCTTGTTGTATATTGTCCAACAGTGCCAGGTGAATTTGTTCAGATACTGCCAGAGTGAGTGTGGCTTATATAGCCTCGGTGGCCGAGTGTGAATCTGCTTGACCTGAGTTCGATCACATCCAAGGCGGACATATTTAGTGGGTGTGGTAGTAGGTCCTAGTGTGTTTCACATGCTCACATCCAGTCGGAGGACACTTTGACGACGTATGGAGACTTTTATGACAACTATTTTCAGACAAAAGTTTGTTGATCCCTTATTCTTTAAATAGTTAATATCTGGCAGGGTTTTTTCTGCTGCAAATTTTACCTGCCATAAATATCCCGATTAAGAGATGATATCAATAACACTTTGGAGGTGTACTGTAGCCTCCTTTCGTCCCTCCCTTGTCTAGCTCCTGCCAATGTCAGGCCATCAGCATGGCTACTGCAGAAGGTGTCAACTAAAGAACCTAATAAAGATGATCCATAAGAGAAGTCTTAGTTGGGTTCCTTGGGGAACACACACACACACACACACACACACACACACACACACACACACACACACACACACACACACACACACACACACACACACACACACACACACACACACACACACACACACACACACACACACACACACACACACACACACACACACACACACACACACACACACGAACGATACATGGAAAGCCTTTTAACTCACATGAGGCAGAACATTTTATTTTCAATCGAGTAGTAAACCTATGGAATGGACTACCTAGTAATGTCATTAAGTGTACCGGTAGTCCTGTTGAAACGATCAAATTTCGACTAGATAAATATCTGGTTTTAACCCCTTATTAATTGCGGCTACAAACAAATAACACAACTCTTAACTGTGCTACCGTTACCTTTTTTTCACATAGGTTAGGTAGTTTAGTTACAAGCAGCCTTGTAAGGATCAATATATACAATATGTTGTTGCTTGCTTTTCTTTGTACATATAAATTCTCACTCTCACACTCTCTCTCTCTCTCTCTCTCTCTCTCACACACACACACACATTCACTCTCTCTCAACTATCTATACGGGTTCAATCGCCATCCAATTCAACTTTTACCAACCGCCCGTATTTTTCTATCACGCCCGCATCTGATGTTGGAAGTAGGAGAGGAAAGAGATAGAGGAGGAGGAGGAGGAACAGGAAGATGAGAAAAAGAAGAAGAAAAAGAAGAAGAAGAGATATAGACGAAGGAAGAGGAAAACAAGAAGAAGAAGAAGAATGATGGGGAGAAAGAAAACACCACAAGAAAACCAAGAAGTATAATCAAAAGAAGAAGACACAGGAAGAAGACAAAACAAAACAGGAAACCCAAGAAGAAAGACGAATCAGAAGAAGCAAACAAATAAAAAGAGAAGGGAAGAGAAGAACAATAACAAGCAAACCAAGAAGTAGGACAAGGAGAGGAAGGTGATAGATGAGGAAGAGATATAGGAGGAGGAAAACAAGAAGAAGAAGAAGACGAAGAAGAAAGATACACCAACAAGAATATCAAGAAGTAGGACAAGGATAGGAAATTATATATAATGCTAATGGCAGTTTAAAAGGTTCATGAAACAAGAACTTAAAGGAAGAAGGAGAAGAAGAAAACAGAAAATAGTAATAAGGAAAAACAACAAGTAGAAAAAAAGCAGAACAAAGAGAAGAGATAAACTTAAAGGCATACACAAGATGCAATTTTAAACCCAATTTATTAAATGAGGAACTTGTCAAAAAGAAAGAAAACGAAAGAATACAAACGGATCACAGACAAAATAGCAATAATAATGACAGGAATGATTGATGGCAAATATATTGATGGGGGAGGAAGAAGAGGAAGAAGACAAAGCAGAAGATGAAGAAGCAGAACAATAGGAGAAGGGGAAGGAGCAGGAGGAAGATGAGGAGTAGCAGGAGGAGGAAAAGGGGGAGAGATAAGTAAGAACAGGAAGAAAGAAGGAGGAGGAGGAGGAGCAGAATGAGGAAGAGGAGGGGGTGGGGGGAGGAAAAGCAAGAGAGAAGGGAAGAATGAAAAGGGAGAAGGGTGTTGTCCTGAGAGCTACCCACTCCCCCCCCCCCCCCCTCTATCTCTTGTAGTTAGCAATATACAAGAGGAAAAGAGAGAGAGAGAGAGGGAGAGATCGTACCTGGAAAAGGGGGAGGAGGAGAAGATTGAAAAGAAGAGTGTCGGTAGCAAAAGATGAAACAAGGAAAGAGACGAAGAGGTGGATAAACGGGAATAAGAGGATACAATAAAGGAGGAGGAAGAAGTAGCGAGGATACAGAAGGGAAACAAGAAAGAAGGGAAGTACGATAGAAGGAAAATACGATATAAAAAGGAAGCAAGTATACGAGTAAGGGGAGGTTGAGAACTACTAACTTTTTCCCCTACCTATCTCTTGTAGTTAAGGATATAATGGGCTTCCAGTCACCGCCAAGGTCACAGAGACCAAGGAGTTACAAGGAATAGTTAGTATCTCAAAGACCTTGCAGTATTTCTAGGGAGACAATATATATATATATATATATATATATATATATATATATATATATATATATATATATATATATACCGGTATATATACAGGATATACAGTATATACAAGGTAGAATGCAAAGTGCAGTACACCCATTGAAAAGTGTGCAAAAAAATATAGTGACATATTCTATTCTTAATTTTTTTTTTTTCTAGAACCCCTCTGAATCATGTTTAGCCCCATTTCTTTGTCAATATTAAGGCATTTAGTTCCATTTAGGTGTCGATTTTTCTCGTGGCTTTTCTACTTTTTTTCTTTCTTGGTGTCCTCTCTCGTTTCTGGATGGACTGGGATTTTCTCTTGCAGGGTCTTCCTATCTTCTTGGCGTGTTGTACAGCTTGGAGGCTAGGTATCGGACCACTAGCTACGCATGGTGTCGGACCACATGCAAGATGTTGTTGACCAGAAGAATGATCTTCGAGCCTCAATTTTCTACTGTCTTTGGCAATTGCTGGTCTCACACGCATCCATCGATTCTGTCTTAAGACCAGAAGGGTTAGTCTCGTACATAGCTGGCTGACCAAACACTGACAATAATTGATAGTCTAGTATGTAGCTGTCTGACCAAACACTGAACATAATTGATAGTCTCATACGTAGCTGGCTGACCAAACACTGAACATAATTGATAGTCTCGTACGTAGCTGGCTGACCAAAACACTGAACACTTTCTTGTCATTGTACCAAGGGAAGCCTGTCCTGTCGTATGACCAGGAGCCCAGTCTCGAACTTTGGGAGGATCCAGTCTTTAGACCTAGATGTGCTAGTCTCGTACCTAGCTGGCTTATCCTGGTCAGTTTGGCTGGGGTGGTCTCTCATCAAGGATCATCGTCGTCTCAGGAATCGTCCCCCGGCTCGGTGTAGAGAGCCGATTTTACAACATAGCCACCAGCACAAATCGTTGTCTAGTAAACCTCTGCAGGAAGGATAACGTGGGATTCGTCGACACCTGGGACAATTTCTACTACGATGACTATTTGTTTTCAGACGATGGAGTTCATCTGAACCAGGTGGGAGCAGCACGTTTTGGGCGTCTTCTCAACGATACGGTGAAGGATTTTCGGAGAAGAAATCGACTCAGCACAGGACAACCAGGAAGGAGGACCGAAGACAGCGAGGACGGCAACCTACAAAGGAACTAAATACTAATCCGTCAAGAACCGCGAATTTGGATAAAGCTCCACCAACACGACCCAAATTCAAAACCGCCAGGGATAACGACCGAGGACCGAGGACAGCCATGAATGTAAATGTAGATCCGACCAGAACCAAAAATTCGATGAAAGAACGTTCTGTGAGTTCTAAAACCGCAACTTTAAAGGTTTTCTATGCAAACGCTCGTAGCATACGCAATAAATTTTCAGATTTAGAGGAACTAGTGTTTACAGAAAATTATGATGTGATTGGCATAACAGAATCTTGGCTCAATACAGAAGATAGAGACTTTTTATCAGAGTATTCACTTCCCGGTTATGTAATGTTTGAGAACAGCCGAATAAATAAAAATGGAGGTGGCGTTTTATTTTATATCAAATAAAGTCTTAACCCGACCCTCGTGTCAAAACCTCAAATTGTGAACGTCGACACATCTTTTGTGCTAATAAAGAATAATAAAGGTACAAAAATAATACTTGCGTTAATATACAGACCTCCAGCTCAATCAGTGCAAACTGACCAAGAAATTTACGAACAAATTGCAGATGTAATTAACTCACAAGATACCGTAATTTTTGGCGACTTAAATTTACCTGTGACCAAGTGGGGCGATACTCTTACTTCACACTCCGGACATGACTTGTATACGAACTTGCAAGAGAGTTCGCTTTATCAATTTGTTCGGACGCCGACCCGTGTTAATAACGTTATTGACATTGTACTTGCAACAAAAGAAGAATTAATAGAGAATTTGAATGTTGGTGATGAATTCAGTAACAGCGACCATCGTACGATAACTTTCACTTTAAAGTTTACTAGTAACGAACCAAATAGTAGCATCGAAAAAGTCCCTAATTTAAGAAAGCAAACTTCCATAAACTTAGAGCTATGTTTAAAGAAACTGACTGGAGCTTTTTAATAAACAATAACGACATAAATACATCTTGGAAGTTATTCGAAACCATTTATCTAAAAGCAGTGCAAGACTGCATACCATCGAAAATACGGCGTCCAAGCCATAATAATAAGCCCAAATGGTGGAATAAAGATATTTCAAACTGCCTGCTTGCTAAAAAATTTGCTAATGATAGATTAAAATCCTCACAAAATGACGAAGAACGGGTGAAATTTGTAGAGCTACGACGCAAAGCCAAAAAGTTAATTAAGCAAAGTAAAAAGACCTTAGAGTTACATATTGCGAATCAAAGTAAAACAAACCCGAAATAATTCTATAGTTATATCAGAAAGAAAAAAGTAGTTACTTCAACTGTTGGACCGTTTGTCGATGAAAATGGAGAATACACCAAAGACGAAGTACAAATGAGTAATGCCCTCAATACCTTCTTTGCATCAGTTTTTACAACAGAAGACCTCAGTGATATCCCTACACCATCGCCGATTCAGATTGATAATTCAGATGTTCTAAGCAATATCACCGTTACAGAGAGAGAAGTATTGAATTGTTTAGATAAACTCAAGGTAAATAAAATGCCAGGACCTGATACAATCTCGCCTAGAGTTCTAAAGGAAGCTAAGGATGAGCTCTCCAAACCACTGACATTAATATTCAATAAATCCTTGCAGTCTGGAACTATGCCTGATCAGTGGAAGCTAGCCAACGTAACACCGATATTCAAAAAAAGGCAGCAAGTCCCTACCCAGTAACTATCGTCCAATTAGCTTAACCTCAGTTGTATGTAAAATGCTAGAAACGGTCATACGAGACAGACTCGTAAATCACTTAGAGGAAAATAACATACTTAAAGATACTCAACACGGCTTTCGTAAAAAACGTTCCTGTTTAACAAACCTCTTAGACTTCTTCCACGATATCCTCAACCTCTACGATGAGAGTAAAGCTGTAGATATTATATACCTTGATTTTCAAAAGGCCTTTGACAAAGTTCCCCACAAACGTTTACTGCTAAAACTAAAAGCGCATGGAATACAAGACGGTGTGTTGAAATGGATAGAAAATTGGCTCAGCAACAGAAAGCAAAGGGTAGTCATAAACGGTAAGGCATCTAAATGGACCAATGTAAGTAGCGGGGTACCCCAGGGATCGGTACTAGGACCAATTCTCTTTCTAATTTACATCAACGACATAGATGAGGGTCTCACCTGTACAATCTCAAAATTTGCTGACGATACAAAAATTGCAAATAGCGTACTCTCAAAAGAACAAGTTGACGATATGCAACACAATCTAGATAAATTGTCATGTTGGGCCCAAATTTGGCAAATGAGTTTCAATGCGGATAAATGTAAAGTACTACATGTCGGATACCTAAATGAGAAAGCAAACTATTCGATGAATGGCATGGCACTCAGCTTAAGAATGTAAACAGAGAAACCGATCTGGGAGTAACAATATCGAGTAACCTAAAACCGAGTCAACAATGTTCAGAAGTTGTTAAGAAGGCAAACAAAATAATTGGCTTTATAGGCAGGTCATTTGAGCATAAATCCAAAGAAGTTATCCTAACCCTTTACAATTCCTTAGTCCGCCCTCTTCTGGAATACTGCGTTCAATCCTGGTGCCCTTATTACCAAAAAGATATAAACAAGCTAGAACGAGTTCAACGTAGAGTTACCAAAATGATACCTAGCCTATAGAACAAACCATACGAAGAGCGTCTTAGAGAATTAAATCTATTTCCTTTAACCCAGCGCAGATTAAGAGGTGACTTAATTCAAGTGTTCAAAATCATCAAAGGCATCGACAATATGAACTGTAGTAAGTACTTCACTATCGACCAATCTAATTACACGCGGGGAAACGGTTGCAAAATTATTGGTAAATCTTTTAACTCACACGAATCTAAGAATTTCTTCTTCAATCGAGTTGTCAACTTGTGGAATGGGCTTCCCCGAAACGTTATAGACTGCATCACCGTTGATTCATTTAGACTCCGCATAGACAAATATCTCTCATCAAACCCACGACTGACTGCGTTTGTAAATGAATAACTTTATTTTATCCCCCCCTCAGTTACTAACTTCCTAATCCTGCCACGGACATTAATTCCAGGGCAGTAATTCCCTTTCCAATGTTCCCTTACCCACTCTAAACCACTGTTTGGACACTTGATCCTCAGTGTTTTGGAGGACAAGCAACCTAGAAGGGTCACTAGACTGTTGTTGCTTGATTTCCTTTGTACTCCTTTGTATTCCTCCTTCTGTTATGTCCGGGTCCTCTCTCATGGGGGTTAGAGGGGCACGGCAGGTGACCGGACAACTGAACCAGTGACAACTGAACCAGTGACTATTGAACCAGTGGACAATTGAATCAGTGGACAATTGAACCAGTGGACAACTGAACCAGTGGACAATTGAACCAGTGGACAATTGAACCAGTGGACAATTGAACCAGTGGACAACTGAACCAGTGGACAATTGAACCAGTGGACAACTGAACCAGTGGACAACTGAACCAGTGGACAACTGAACCAGTGACAATTGAACCAGTGACAATTGAACCAGTGACAATTGACGACTTTCGAGTTTCAGGCTATGATTTGATCATTGATGTATTTATGAAAGTATTACGACCTAATTTAGCTGATATTCCTGCTGAATATCGATTTCTGTGCCTTTTTTAGTGCAGACGAAAACCAATGGAAATCTGAAAATTCGAGGACACTTGCATTCCATGTCGTCCGTTTGTTTACACCTTCGTGGTCCTCAGTCTATGCCCAGCTTTCACCATACAAACTATCACTACCCTACCCATAAATCTTAAATGTCTATTCAGTTTGGGAGCACCGAGCGGGGTAAACCACTCTTCCTATATGCTGGGCATGAGTATGTGAAGAGGAGCAGAGAACATTGGATAACTCCAGGAATCTCCTACTGGCGCTGTCGCCATTATCTTAAAAATCGGTGCAGTGCTAGTGTGATGACAGAAGGGGACTGCGTGACCAAGGAGACCAACGCTCATAATCATTCTGGCGATCCACTAACAGCCCAAGTGCAGCAAGTTGTGAGCACACTACAATCATTTGGCGAAGGCTAATCAGACAGTGTAAGAAACTCCGTAGCCAATGCTGTAGCTTCTGCAACGACTGCCTCAAAAGTCGTCATTGGAGCGATTATTAAGAAGAAAACGTCAGCGCAATGAGAGTGTGTGAGAAATCCCCCGCTCTAGAAACTTTGATATTCCTCCAGAATATCAAGAAATTATTCTGCATGATTCTGGAGTGAATGATGTTGACCGCATTATCTGCATGGGTAATCTAAATATTGTCACCAGTCTCAACGGCAACGGAACGGTATGGATGTGTGATGGTACGTTCGAAAACACACCCATATGTTTCTTCCAACTTTACACCATTTACGCCAAAGTCGGAAGCACCTATCCTCCCTGTGTTTACTTCCTTCTTCCCAACAAAACCCAAGCCACGTATGAAAAGATGATTGACATCCTTCTCACAGTCATGCCTGGTCTACAACCTGAAAAAGTTCTCACAGATTTTGAAGCTGCGGCCATCAACGCATTTGCCAAGAAGAACGCATTTGCCAAGAAGTTCCCCTCCACCTCCACTTCCGGTTTCTTTTTCCATCTCAGTCAGTGCGTCATACGAAAAATTGCCAACTCTACAATTCGCAATGATGAAAATAAATATATTATGACTAGAAATATTATTTTAAGTGTCCACTGGTTGACATTTGATATCCATTGGTACAGTTGCGGAACAATAATAATAATAGTTAACCCCTTCAGCACCTGGACGTCTGTTAATATTTCATTGTAACTATTTGTTTAGATTTATGAATGCGGTTAATTAATGTTTCTCAATAAATTTGTAACCGTTTTCCACTGGTTCAGTTGTCACTGGTTCAATTGTCACTGGTTCAGTTGTCACTGGTTCAGTTGTCCACTGGTTCAGTTGTCCACTGGTTCAGTTGTCCACTGGTTCAGTTGTCCACTGGTTCAGTTGTCACTGGTTCAGTTGTCCACTGGTTCAATTGTCCACTGGTTCAATTGTCCACTGGTTCAGTTGTCCACTGGTTCAGTTGTCCACTGGTTCAGTTGTCTACTGGTTCAATTGTCACTGGTTCAGTTGTCACTGGTTCAGTTGTCTGGGAACCCTCTTTCTCACACACTCTCTTTCTCTCACACACTCTCTCTCTCTCTTAGGAATTCCAGGAATGGCTACAGACGGGCTGAGAGTGACCTATTTCACTGGCATTTATACATTATAGATAAAGCCTCCCTTCCCATCCTCCTCCCTTGTTTTCCACTTCTAGTATTCAAGGTTACATATTTTAACATCCCTCTCTCAAAAATAAAATAACAAAATAAATAAATAAACAAAAATAAATAAAAATAAATAAATAAAACATTAAAATAAAATATAAAAAAATATATAAATAATACAAAAATAATAAAAATAATAATAATAAATCAATAAATATAATATAGTAAATACAAATATGAAATAAAATAATAAAATAAAAATATACATAATAAATACATCAATAAAATCTGTTCCTGAAGATAATGGATAGGAGGATCCGTTTCAGGGTAGGCTATAATTATATGCTATAGGAGCACGGGCGTCTCTATTTACTAATAACTACATTAAGGGGGGATGGGTAGTTTTTCTGGACCCCTTCCTCCCTCGAGTATAGCCCCATTAGTTTTGAAAGTTATGGCTTTCGGCCCGTTAGTTTGGCGATTTTAACACCTTTAGCTCCATTTCGTTGTCAATTTTAAGACCTATCGTGCTATTTAGGTGTCGATGTTTTCCTGGCGAACGATAGCGAACCTGTAATTATAGGAGTAACCGGTCTTCGGCCGGGAAATTTTTCTAACGAAAAATGTACAAAATTATCTTGAAAAAGGGGTCTATGGGGTGTTTTTTTTTAAAGCTTGGTGGAGGTCAAGCGATGAAACTATAAAATTAATATACAAATAAGTAAATAAAAATATAGACCAACAAATAACCACTATAGTCCTACAGACCTAAACAGGCGGTTATGGGCGCGGTCACCTACGCTTACACTGGTGCCACCTGTCCACTTGACCATTTCCGTACGACAACCTTTCCAAATTACTCTCGCTACCTCCTCCCCCCCCCCCCCCCCCCCCCGTTCAAGGTCAATGTAGGGAGATCGGCTCTCTCTATAATTATATACTGTATGTGTAAGACTGTGTACTGTGTAGCCCACATGAATGCATAGATTATTATTGCTATAATAAATTATATTACTATTTATCTCTCTCTCTCACTCACCCTACACAGTACACACCTCCCCCCCCACCCCACACACCACTCTACCCCCATCCCCCCCCCCCCACCCCGCATACACCACACCACACTTGCATCCACTTTATCCCCCCCCCCCCCCCTACCCAGTTT
>JBAKBP010005246.1:58775-124505 GCA_037953745.1 Lithodes maja
CTGTAGACGACTCTACTTTACACCACTCAATTAGTTTTCCATAACGCCCCAGCCAGCAGTCCCTCAAAAGTAAATGTAATGAAGCCATAAAATGCTTATCTTCTGATCTAGCTACGGTACTATTTCCAATTGGGGTAGAGAATTTTTTTTAAACAAAAAGGTCCATGTGCCTAAAGGCATCCTCCATTCATAAAATGTTTGTAACAACTGGATTTAAACTTTTGTAGATTGTAAGTTTGTGGAAAGCAACTCGAGGGAAGTGAATTCCAAAGAGCAGTAGTTCTAGGAATAAATTAATTTTGATAAACAGAAGTTCTGCATTGTGGAGGAGAAAGTGAAAATTCATGGGCGCTCTCAGCTACCCTAATTCTACGGGGAAAGATGTGGAGAGGCGGCACAATTGAAGCAAGTTCCTCGGAACAATTGCTGTGAAAATATCTGTAGAATAATGCAAGGGATGCAACGTTTCTTCGTATGGATAATGTAGGAAGGTCCTGTGTGATTGCAGGGTTATTGATTAATCTAATAGCTTTATTTTGAATTTTGTCCAACGGCCTCAATGCAACCACTCCACTTCCACTCCACAGAGGTGAACAGTAATCCATCTGAGAACGCACATGACTTTTATATATTACGGCCAACTGCTCGTCAGTAAAGAATTCTCGAACTCTGTACAGGAGTCCCAGTTTTTTAGAGGCATTCTTAGCAATGCTTCTAACATAATGTGTCCAGCTCAAGTTAGTAGTTAATGTTACACCGAGAATGTCATTACTAGGGGAAGTGGGAATATTTACATCATTAACAAATATATGGGAGTCAATGAGATTCTGTCGGTTAGAAAATTGAATGTACTTGGTTTTCTGTGCATTAAAGGAAACTAGATTCTTTTGTCCCCATTCATTAATTCTAGAAAGGTCCTGGTTCAGAGAAATTGCAGTGTTTATTTTTGAATTAATAAGATCGGGTTGGGTGAAAGAATTGGTAAATGTGAAGGAACTGTGGAGTGTTACATTTAATGCTTCCAAAACTCAATTTATCCACCTTACTACCCGTCAGGAACCTCCAGAGGACTATCCCTTGGTGACCGGACAACTGAACCAGTGACAACTGAACCAGTGACAACTGAACCAGTGACAACTGAACCAGTGACTATTGAACCAGTGGACAATTGAACCAGTGGACAATTGAACCAGTGGACAACTGAACCAGTGGACAATTGAACCAGTGGACAATTGAACCAGTGGACAACTGAACCAGTGGACAATTGAACCAGTGGACAACTGAACCAGTGGACAATTGAACCAGTGGACAACTGAACCAGTGACAACTGAACCAGTGACTATTGAACCAGTGGACAATTGAACCAGTGACAATTGAACCAGTGACAATTGACGACTTTCGAGTTTCAGGCTATGATTTGATCATTGATGTATTTATGAAAGTATTACGACCGTATTTTAGCTGATATTCCTGCTGAATATCGATTTCTGTGCCTTTCTTAGTGCAGACGAAAACCAATGAAAATCTGAAAATTCGAGAACACTTGCACTCCATTTGTTTACACCTTCGTGGTCGTCAGTCTATGCCCAGCTTTCACCATACAAACTATCACTACCCTACCCATAAATCTTAAATGTCTATTCAGTTTGGGAGCACCGAGCGGGGTAAACCACTCTTCCTATATGCTGGGCATGAGTATGTGAAGAGGAGCAGAGAACATTGGATGACTCCAGGAATCTCCTACTGGCGCTGTCGCCATTATCGTAAAAATCGGTGCAGTGCTAGTGTGATGACAGAAGGGGACTGCGTGACCAAGGAGACCAACGCTCATAATCATTCTGGCGATCCACTAACAGCCCAAGTGCAGCAAGTTGTGAGCACACTACAATCATTTGGCGAAGGCTCATCAGACAGTGTAAGAAACTTCGTAGCCAATGCTGTAGCTTCTCGCAAGTGAAGACGCTCTGCAATGACTGCCACAAAAGTCGTCATTGGAGCGATTATTAAGAAGAAAACGTCAGCGCAATGAGAGTGTGCATGAAATCCCCCGCTCTAGAAACTTTGATATTCCTCCAGAATATCAAGAAATTATTCTGCATGATTCTGGAGTGAATGATGTTGACCGCATTATCTGCATGGGAAATCTAAATATTGTCACCAGTCTCAACGGTAACGGAACGGTATGGATGTGTGATGGTACGTTCGAAACCACACCCATATGTTTCTTCCAACTTTACACCATTCACGCCAAAGTCGGAAGCACCTATCCTCCCTGTGTTTACTTCCTTCTTCCCAACAAAACCCAAGCCACGTATGAAAAGATGATTGACATCCTTCTCACAGTCATGCCTGGTCTACAACCTGAAAAAGTTCTCACATATTTTGAAGCTGCGGCCATCAACGCATTTGCCAAGAAGTTCCCCTCCGCCTCCACTTCCGGCTGCTTTTCCCATCTCAGTCAGTGCGTCATACGAAAAATTTCCAGCGTCGGCCTAAAGGCTAGGTATGAAAATTACCCCGCATTTTCGGTGCTCATGAAGTGTCTGCCAGCTTTGGCATTTGTGCCAGAAGATGATGTCATACAGATTTTTGAGGAGCTTGTTGTAACCCTCCCTCAGGAGCCGGAAGTCGAAGAAGTGGTGGCATATTTCGAGGCCACATACATACGAGGCATCCCCTAGTATTGACATTCTCGGTGTAACATTAACTACTAACTTGAGCTGGACACATTATGTTAGAAGCATTGCTAAGAATGCCTCTAAAAACTGGGACTCCTGTACAGAGTTCGAGAATTCTTCACTGACGAGCAGTTGGCCGTGATATATAAAAGTCATGTGCGTTCTCAGATGGATTACTGTTCACCTCTGTGGGGTGGAAGGGGAGTGGTTGCATTGAGGCAGTTGGACAAAATTCAAAATAAAGCTATTAGATTAATCAATAACCCTGCAATCACACAGGACCTTCCTACATTATCCATACGAAGAAACGTTGCATCCCTTGCATTATTCTACAGATATTTTCACAGCAATTGTTCCGAGGAACTTGCTTCAATTGTGCCGCCTCTCCACATCTTTCCCCGTAGAACTAGGGCAGCTGAGAGCGCCCATGAATTTACACTTTCTCCTCCACAATGCAGAACTTCTGCTTATCAGAATTCATTTATCCCCAGAGCTACTACTCTTTGGAATTCACTTCCCTCGAATTGCTTTTGTTACGACCGGGCACTCGGGTACACTAGGGCTCTTACACAGGACTCGAGTATGGCTCGCTGCCACAACGGAAACACACGATCCCAACCCCAGAGTACTGCCAGCCGAACAAAAAACGCCACTACCCTCCAGAGTTCTATCTGCTATAACGGGGTATACAAGAACTCGGTACTAGCGTTTCACACAACAGACTAATAACAAGACGGGAGTTATCTAGTCTGGTCAACAGTCAAACAAAGAAGAAAGTACTACAACACTAAAGAATAGTGTTGGCCGAAGCCGAAGTAATCCACCCTTGAACTAAGAACTTAAGAAGTCCTCCACCCTCTACTTCGGATCGGCACTATTACGTTACGTTAAACAATAGTCCTCAAGCATCAAGCAAGGAATCTTCTGATAAGTTAGATGCTTCTCGAATACTCATAAGAAGTAAGTATCGGATTTTGAACAGCAATTTAATGAATAACTCACTGGTAATTAAAGGCTTTAAATTGACATAAGAAGAATTATAAGAATAAGCAATAGGATATGGCAAACATTAAGAAGAAGTACTCCGACAATGCACTGGCAATAGCCTACTAAGATTGTGCTCGTGGGCCACTAATCTCTGAAGTAGCTAAGCGTGCCACACATGAAATCAATAGTGCTTAAACAATAATATACATAAGGAGAAGCTTCAATACTATGCTGTATCTGCTGGTCGAGCAAAGTCTAGCTGGGATATCTAAGGTTAAGAGACAATGGCTGAGCAAGCGGCTCGTAGCCTAGCGAGGTCCTTAAGACTGTGCGGCCAAATTACGGTAATTGACGGGATGCTCTCTTGAGAGATCCAGATCACTAGTATCTGGTTCTCTCCTGGCGATCCTCTCAAAGTCAAGCAAATGAGATAGCACAGTGTTGGGTGGCAGAGGCAAAAGCCCTCACTCGCAACACAGTGCTAAACTCCCACGGTACACAGTCAGAAAGACCACCTAGGCGTTCCACGTCTCCGTTGCAATTGTACTGGTTCAACCGCAACCTAGTACTCATAGGAAATCACAACTCAGAAACCCTATCCCAGTCTAGCATTGCCTAAACCAGCAGAAAACAGGAACATGAATAATCGCACACAGGGAAATGCATATACGAGTGCAACAAACATCAATCAATCCTATTCTAGTTAACCCTTCCAAAAATAGGCTATCTAACAGGCACTTATCTCGTGAGAACTCAAGCGATAATACTTTGGCTGACTAAATCTGCACCAAAGGGGTCATGGAGGTTAAACAGGGACGAGAAGGGAAGAAGATAGGCTGTTCAGAGAGTAGAGAAAGTTCACATCAGTCGGAAGAATATGGATAGTTGCAAGGGATATGAGAAGTCGCTTTGCCTGATGAGTTCTGAGGAAAATGCGGCAGGACCTCCCTTTTTATACTCGGCCCTTTAGTGAGCATAACGCCAACTACTAAGGACCGCCCACTGGCAATCATGACGTCATATTCTCTCTCAATCTGGGATCGACAAAGAACTTCCCACGCGCTGAGAGGGAGGAAGGGGGGAGGGAGGAGGGAGTGAGGCCTACACACCTCGTGGCGCGCTCACTGGCCGTCGCCACATAACTCTCTCTCTCATCATTGTATATAAGTCCCACACACAATACTTATAACTAATGATATAAAATAGAACTCGTTGACTTAGAAGAAAACAAAATACATAATGATAATACTTATAGTACAACGGTTCACATAAACTGAGTTAGGAAACTCTACACAGACTACAGCCAAAGTTCCTGCCCTGACGATCCTAGCGAGGGTGGGGCCTGACTGGGCGTTCTGTACAGCATGCTCATACTCGACATGCGTCACACCTCCCCCAAGATTTTACTTGCTCAACCCTGAGCTAAAATCTGATATACAGAACCCCATCAAACCCCCTCACACCCAGCGACCGCATGGCACTAAAACAACGCTGAGTTTATCACTAAAACACATCTTATATAAAAAAAAAATTCACATTTCATAACTCCTCCCAACAATAGTAAAAGACATAATATCATGCTCCCAGAGCGAGCTTACAGCAGCTCAGCCGTTTGATAGTTCGTGGACTACTCAAACCTTATAGGCTATGACAAACTTATACAATTATCTTCATCAAAAAGAAAGAGTTTTTTTATATGATTTTTATATTTTAATATGTTTTTTCCGGCTGCACTATAAGGGCAGCCTATTTTCTTCTATACCAAACGCTCAACAATCCTGCTTTACGACCCAATACGCTGGGCTACAACCGCGAGCCAACAAGCACCAAGCGCAAAATACTACTCAAACCAAAGCAGGAGGCTACCCGTGTGTCAATCTACCCAGGATCATATACCCCTGAACGACCACATGCAACCTCGTTGTCACAACCGGCAATATGGCTTATGTCCAGGTTATATACCAATAACCTTAGTGACCACCTGGTCAGCCTCATATTCCGATTGTGAAACTGGTCCAAGATCTCGAGAGGGTAATGATCTGGGTAAACTACACCGACCGGACCATAGGCTGGAACATAGATCTCGAAATGCCCCAGCGCATCATTGTCCTTTTCACTTTCATTCATCAGGCTCTGACACGTTGCTGGTGCATTCTTAAGTCCGTCAGGCATAACATTGCACTGGTAGGTACTCCCGTCCACAACAAAACCACATACCTCTTTAGCACGCTCGGACAAAGGTACTTGCCAGTAACCTTTTACTAAATCAACTTTAGACAAAAACCGAGCATTACCAATTTTATCAACACTATCATCAACCCGAGGAAGAGGATATGGGTTAGTTGGAGTCAAACCGTTTAGCCTACGGAAATCAATACAGAAGCGTACCTTGCCATCTGGTTTAGGCTGCAGTGTTACGGGGGAAGTCCATTTAACGGTACCTTTCTCTATCAACCCTCTACCGAGCATATACTCCAACTCATCCCTCAGAGCGGGTAGTTTTATGGGGGGCACACGGTATGGGATTGACTTAAAGGGTAGATGGTGCCCCACGTCAACATCATGCATAGCCTGAGTAGTGAGGCCTGGATGTTCAGCGAATACAGTGGGGTATAAACCGAGCAACTGACGGATAGCTTCAAATTGCGGCTCAGGCAAATGGGCTATAGCCTCGTCAGCCCTTAGGCTCGAGTTCCCCGCCCACTGATCCGCTGAAACATGGTGATCCCAGCTATCCTCCTCTGAAGCTTGACTGTCCCCCTCTCCTTCTCCACCACGGCCGCAACAAGCCAACACAGGGACAGTGAGAGGCTCAGAGGGGCGCCTCACATACTCTTTTATCAGGTTCACGTGACATAACTGATTCTTCTTCCTCCTGTCTGGAGTGGCAACAAGGTAATCTAGGTCCGAAATTTTCTCCACAATTTTATAGGGTCCAGTATACTTCGCCGACAAGGGGTTACCCACCAAAGGCAACAAAATCAACACCTCCTGTCCCACAATGAACTCCCGGAGCTTCACTTTGCGATCATACCTGTCCTTCATTAAAGCTTGTGACCCTGTTAAATTCCGACCTGCCATCTCCAGACTCTTAAGCATGCGCTCACGGCTTTCAAACACATACTTCAACAAGGAACAAGGCGGCACAGTTCCTTCCCAAATTTCCCGCAGCATATTAAGGGGGCCCCTGACTCGGTGTCCAAAAATCAGCTCGTTTGGACTAAATCCCAGGCTCTCACCAGGCACTTCCCGAGCAGCAAACAGTACATACGGCAATCCAAGATCCCAATCTCTTCCGTTATCAGCACAATAACACCTGAGCATGCTTTTAAGGGTGGCATGCCACCGCTCAAGCACCCCTTGGCTCTCAGGGTGATACGCTGACGATACCACCGCCCGTATTCCATGCTGTTGCATTGTTTGCTTAAAGAGATTGGAGGTGAAATTGGACCCCTGATCAGACTGAATCTCCTCCGGGTACCCGTACCTTGAAAAGTACCACAACAAGTTACTGACTACCGTCTTAGCCATGCCGTTTTTCATGGGGTATGCATCGGGGTATCTAGTGGCAACATCCATGATGGTTAACAAAAATTTATTACCAGCCTTTGTGGGAGGGAGGGGACCAACCATGTCAACAACAATCTTACTAAAAGGTGGCCCAATTACAGGAATAGGGTGCAACGGAGCTTTAGGAATAACTTGGTTTGGTTTCCCGACCCGTTGACAAATATCACATGAGTTTATCCAGGACTGCACATGAGACTTCATCCCCGGCCACCAAAACAACTTCCCCAAAGCCGCCACCGTTTTTCTTACCCCCAAATGTCCTGCCAGCGGTGTGTCATGCGCCAAACTCAGTAGGCTATCCCTGCACTCCCGCGGCACCATCAACTGGTCCACTACCCCGGACCCCATCTTCCAGCTACGGTTAGGGTCTTGAAAACGCCGATACAGGATGCCATCTAAATAAAAAAAATCTCCCGGCTGTGCATCACCGTCCTCGTCGAGCTCCACAGCTCCATTAGCACACGTTTGGAGCTCAGGGTCCTCCAGCTGCAACCGACATATATCTGAGGGTGCCAAGCGATCTAACTGCTCCCGGAGCAATGCATGACCCTCCCCGATACTGGGCTGCTCCCTCTGTCTCTCTCGATGTTCATAACGTTGCTGTCGTGGAGACTCGTCATGCCCAGCCTCGTCACTCTCGATGACAGGCCCAGGGGCTACTCCAGAACTAAGTAATGGTGCTAATACTGAATCACCCAGGAGAGCCGCCGAGTCAAAACTCTTAAAACCAACTCCAGCTTTAGCCTCCTCCTGTTGATCGTTCCTCTGCTGGTCTGAAGACGGAGGACTAGGCTGTGACACTTTAGCTGCCCGAGCTCGGGTGACAGCACACGCCATGGGTTGTGCCTGGCACCGCTCGACCCACTCTCGCTCTTCCCTACTCACGTCGGCCGGCCTCTCGGCAACGACTAAGGGTAGAACCTCAGAAGCGGGCATTGCAAAGTCGTTGCCGAGAAGAAGGTCGACGCCCTCCACTGGCAGTTTCTCCACAATCCCAACATCCAATTCACGTGCCACACCCTCCACCTCCAACTCCAACCGCACCAGCGGGTATGACCGAGTTGCATTAATACCCTGCACCACCACCACCCGAGCCGCATTTATAGGGTAGCCAGTCAAGTTTTTCATCAAAGTCTGGGAAGCACCTGTATCACGCAAGACCTCTACTCCATGCTTGCGCCCCGCCCACATCACGCAACCCCGTCCTCTATGGTCGCAAAAAACATCCTGAGCAGGGTTCGAGCCTCCCAGGTGCTTCTGCATTGGCTGTGCCTCAGCCTCTGACGAACTGCCCCGGGCAAACTCAGAAGGCTTCAGAGACACACCAATGTTGCAGGCCAAAGACACAGCTGCTGTAGGTGGTTTGCTAGGACAGACTCTTGCAAAGTGCCCCTTTTTATGACATTGATAACACTCTAACTCCCCTTTGGGCTTCCCTTGGTACTGGGAAGGGCCCGGCCCCTTCTTAAATGGGACGGTGCTAGTCTTGTGGTCAGTCTTGGTATCATAACTCTTGTACTTGTTTGCATAATGTATATC
The DNA here is from genome assembly GCA_037953745.1 of Lithodes maja. Classification (NCBI taxonomy): domain Eukaryota; kingdom Metazoa; phylum Arthropoda; class Malacostraca; order Decapoda; family Lithodidae; genus Lithodes; species Lithodes maja. Next base: position 67,550 of record JBAKBP010005246.1, read on the forward strand.
ACTAACTCGGGGGGGTGGGGCGTCACGCCCCTTGTTACCTGCCTCACTACGCTGGGCAGACCCGCACCCACGAATTAGTGATAGCCGGAGGTCAGCCATCTCAGCTGCCTCCTGTAGAGTTTTAGGGTTCTTTTCTTTAATAGTTAAAGTCATATCTGCACCAGTACACTTATAAAACTGCTCGAGCAGAAACAGCTCAGTCAACTGTTCGGCCGTCTCAGCTTTCTCAGAACGTGTCCAGTTAGCAAGTGCATCTTTTAAGTCCCGGGCATGTTCAAGAAAGGTCGCCTCCCTAGTCTTCGTAACACCCCGAAACTTCAATCGATATGTTTCTGGTTGCAACTCGTATGCCCGTAGGACAGCTCTCTTCAATTCTGGGTAGTCAATGCAAGACTCTAAAGGTAGTGCATCATAAGCCTTCAGACCCTTACCCGTAAGTCTTGAGGAGACCAGAGCTGCCCACTTCTCTTCAGGCCAATTATGCTCCCTACACTTCTTCTCAAAACGATTAAAAAATTCTGTGACTTCAGTTTCACTAAATGCCGGCACCAACTTGACTAAGTGGGACAAGGACTGTTCTCTTACTTGGCCCTCACGGCCCATCCGAATCCCTGTCGACTCTGCACGAGTCTTATCTAAATCTATTTGAGCACAATATTTCTCTGAGTCGTACCTAAGCTCAGCCTCGTGCCTCCTAACCTCAATCTCATGCCTCCTAGTCTCATTCTCCTGCTTCCTAACCTCAGTCTCATTCTCCTGCTTCCTAGCCTCATTCTCCATCTCCTTCTCATGCCTCCTATACTCATTCTCCATTTTAGCAAGCTCGAGTTTAAATATCATCTCAGGAGACAGGCCGGAAGAGGGAGCTGCCACTACTGAAGGAGGGGGGGCAAGAACTGGGGAACCACCATACGCACCGCCCGAGGGCACTCCAATCTTCCAATGCTCATCCCTCTGTGGGAGAGTGCTAACCTCCGGCAACTGAGTGGACGGCACTGTGGGAGTCGAGTGAGAGGGGATCTGGGGAGGAACCCCCCCAAACGCCCTCTCCTCCGAAACCCCATGTCGCCCACGCAACACCCAGGAAATCAGCTCCCCCTTGGACATCCCTCCTACATTGGATAGACCCAAAACCTTGGCTATCAGGTGCAAGCCATAAACATTCACCCCAGTCAGCCTCTCCTCCGTCACGTGGTACTGCTTACTCACAAAAAGTCTAGCATCCTCCTCACTAGTTACTAACGGCACCTCCTCACTTAGCATCTCTCGCTCCTCGTCAGTACTAGGGCCCGACATACTGAAGTTCACCAAAAAATTCTCGAGACAAAAGTGTTAAACTCCCTTATGCAAGCACTAATTACTAAATTAACTGGAGTCTCTTAAATGCTCTCCTAATTGCCTTACAAAAAAAAAATATTCTTCAATATGTACGCTAAAGTACGAACAAACAAATGTTGTACAACTCTGCAAAAAATTATACTGTTCACAAAATCCTAAGCAAGGTCGCCATTTGTTACGACCGGGCACTCGGGTACACTAGGGCTCTTACACAGGACTCGAGTATGGCTCGCTGCCACAACGGAAACACACGATCCCAACCCCAGAGTACTGCCAGCCGAACAAAAAACGCCACTACCCTCCAGAGTTCTATCTGCTATAACGGGGTATACAAGAACTCGGTACTAGCGTTTCACACAACAGACTAATAACAAGACGGGAGTTATCTAGTCTGGTCAACAGTCAAACAAAGAAGAAAGTACTACAACACTAAAGAATAGTGTTGGCCGAAGCCGAAGTAATCCACCCTTGAACTAAGAACTTAAGAAGTCCTCCACCCTCTACTTCGGATCGGCACTATTACGTTACGTTAAACAATAGTCCTCGAGCATCAAGCAAGGAATCTTCTGATAAGTTAGATGCTTCTCGAATACTCATAAGAAGTAAGTATCGGATTTTGAACAGCAATTTAATGAATAACTCACTGGTAATTAAAGGCTTTAAATTGACATAAGAAGAATTATAAGAATAAGCAATAGGATATGGCAAACATTAAGAAGAAGTACTCCGACAATGCACTGGCAATAGCCTACTAAGATTGTGCTCGTGGGCCACTAATCTCTGAAGTAGCTAAGCGTGCCACACATGAAATCAATAGTGCTTAAACAATAATATACATAAGGAGAAGCTTCAATACTATGCTGTATCTGCTGGTCGAGCAAAGTCTAGCTGGGATATCTAAGGTTAAGAGACAATGGCTGAGCAAGCGGCTCGTAGCCTAGCGAGGTCCTTAAGACTGTGCGGCCAAATTACGGTAATTGACGGGATGCTCTCTTGAGAGATCCAGATCACTAGTATCTGGTTCTCTCCTGGCGATCCTCTCAAAGTCAAGCAAATGAGATAGCACAGTGTTGGGTGGCACAGGCAAAAGCCCTCACTCGCAACACAGTGCTAAACTCCCACGGTACACAGTCAGAAAGACCACCTAGGCGTTCCACGTCTCCGTTGCAATTGTACTGGTTCAACCGCAACCTAGTACTCATAGGAAATCACAACTCAGAAACCCTATCCCAGTCTAGCATTGCCTAAACCAGCAGAAAACAGGAACATGAATAATCGCACACAGGGAAATGCATATACGAGTGCAACAAACATCAATCAATCCTATTCTAGTTAACCCTTCCAAAAATAGGCTATCTAACAGGCACTTATCTCGTGAGAACTCAAGCGATAATACTTTGGCTGACTAAATCTGCACCAAAGGGGTCATGGAGGTTAAACAGGGACGAGAAGGGAAGAAGATAGGCTGTTCAGAGAGTAGAGAAAGTTCACATCAGTCGGAAGAATATGGATAGTTGCAAGGGATATGAGAAGTCGCTTTGCCTGATGAGTTCTGAGGAAAATGCGGCAGGACCTCCCTTTTTATACTCGGCCCTTTAGTGAGCATAACGCCAACTACTAAGGACCGCCCACTGGCAATCATGACGTCATATTCTCTCTCAATCTGGGATCGACAAAGAACTTCCCACGCGCTGAGAGGGAGGAAGGGGGGAGGGAGGAGGGAGTGAGGCCTACACACCTCGTGGCGCGCTCACTGGCCGTCGCCACATAACTCTCTCTCTCATCATTGTATATAAGTCCCACACACAATACTTATAACTAATGATATAAAATAGAACTCGTTGACTTAGAAGAAAACAAAATACATAATGATAATACTTATAGTACAACGGTTCACATAAACTGAGTTAGGAAACTCTACACAGACTACAGCCAAAGTTCCTGCCCTGACGATCCTAGCGAGGGTGGGGCCTGACTGGGCGTTCTGTACAGCATGCTCATACTCGACATGCGTCACACTTTCCACAAACTTACAATCTACAAATGTTTAAATCCAGTTGTTACAAACATTTTATGAATGGAGGATGCCTTTAGGCACATGGACCTTTTTGTTTTATCTGTGTTTTTCCTTCCTCCGTTCATTGTCTCTTAAAAAAAAAAAAAAAAAAAAATGCAGATTGGTGGACGTCGGAGGGATCCCCGTTTCCCTATCAAACTTTGGAACCACTTTGAGGACGCCGAAGAATGTGCTCCAAAAACCACAAACTGCTGTGAAGGGTTCCACAATGCCCTGAAATTGGTGTACATGTGTGCGTACCCAAATATGTGGAAGCTTCTGAAGGGCATTGCTCGGGACATCGCCGTCCAGCGTCTTGTACACCAAAATGCTTTGGTACATCGCTGCGACACACCCGCCAACAAGTACACCAGACTCGCAGAGCGACTCTCCGCCAAAGTTATGGGGTATGGAGGTGAACCAGATAAGCTCCTTTATCTGCAAGTAATAGCTAACATGCGGGTGGTGTGAATAGGGAACACTGTTGTGCGCTGGATGTGATTTTTCTTGTTCAAATTTTTATACTATGCTCTTTTACTATGTCATTCACAAGAACAAATATAAAGAATATGAATATAAATAAATTTATAACTGTTGTTCACTGGCTCACATTTGATATCCACTGGTACATGTTTCTATATTATACTATTTTACTCTACAATTCGCAATGATGAAAATAAATATATTGTGACTAGAAATATTATTTTAAGTGTCCACTGGTTCATATTTTATATCCATTGGTACAGTTGCGGAACAATAATAATAATAGTTAACCCCTTCAGCACCTGGACGTCTGTTAATATTTCATTGTAACTATTTGCTTAGATTTATGAATGCGGTTAATGAATGTTTCTCAATAAATTTGTAACCGTTTTCCACTGGTTCAGTTGTCACTGGTTCAATTGTCACTGGTTCAGTTGTCACAGGTTCAGTTGTCACTGGTTCAGTTGTCCACTGGTTCATTTGTCCACTGGTTCAGTTGTCCACTGGTTCAGTTGTCCACTGGTTCATTTGTCCACTGGTTCAGTTGTCACTGGTTCAGTTGTCCGGGAACCTTTTCCTTATTCTTCAACAATACAAAAATCAACCCTTCATCTTCCCTCAATGTTTTAGGTGTCTCTTTTTCGTTTGCTCTCACTTGGAAAGACCATATTACCAGTCATCGCTAAGGCAGCCTCCCAGAAGCTGGGTGTGCTCAACCGCCTCAAGGGATTCTTTACCTCTGCTCAGCTACTTGCTCTGTACAGGGGCACGGTGCGTCCTTGTATGGAGTATTGTTCACATGTGTGGGGAGGATCCTCTCACACCGCACTCCTAGATAAAGTAGAAAGGAAAGCTTTTCGTATCATTAACTCCCGTCCACTCACCAATTCTCTGCAATCTCTTTCTCTTCGCCGCAATGTTGCATCTCTCTCACTATTCTATCGCTACTACAATAATCAGTGTTCCTCAGAGCTTTCCCAGTGTATACCACCTCCTCTACGTAGGGTACGTAGTACCCGCCTTGCAACACAATCCCACCCCTACTGTGTGCAACTCTCCAACCCAAGAGTGAAATGCTATTCTCAGACTTTCTTCTATTCAACTGCTGAGCTCTGGAACTCTCTCCCAGAGTCAGTCTTTCCCTCTTCCTATGACTTAAATTGCTTCAAACTTCGTGTGTCCAGGCATTTTAGCTCGAACGTCCCTTGATTTCGGCCCTGCCACTCTTTGAAATCTGGGGGAGGCACTCGCTGCAGGCAGTTATGCCTTTTGTCTGCCTCATTCACATAGAAAAAAAACTATCTATCTATCTATCTATTGCCTGACGTTGTGATCCCCGAAGGGGTGGCCACGAACGAACCGCCCCCATGCACCTCTGTCCCCAGTCAGTCAATGCCCCTCCTCCCAACCAGCACCGCCTTCATCCATATACTTCCTCACTCAATCCTTCCACCTCTCTCTCGGTTTACCTCTCCCTCTATGTCCTTCCACCTCGCTCTCGTACACCTTCTTAGTCATTCTCTCGCTTCCCCATAAGTTCCATATGGCCGAACCATCTTAAGGTGTTCCTTTTCACACTTTCCAGCACATCTACCTGAACACCACACCTCCTTCTTACTTCCTCATTCGTCTGTTTATCCCTCCATGTAACTCCGCACGCAATTCTCAAGTAACTCATTTCCACCCCTCTCACTCTTGGTCTGAGTCTCTTCTCAAACGTCCATGCTTCGCTTCCGTAAGTGAGTGTCGGGATTACCACACTGTCATGCAAGGACTTCTTCCCTTCCATACTGACCACCCTATTTCTTGTTACTGCTTTCAGCGTTCCTACAACCCTCTTCCCCTGTTGCACCCTCTCACACACTTCTTCACCCAGAGTCCCATCTTTACTCAACACACTGCCCAGATACTTAAATGAGCTTGACAAACTCTATAGCCTGACCATTCAACTTCACCTCACACTCTGTGGCTTCACCCCTTTCGAAGACCATAACCTTGCTCGTCTCTGCATTTACCTTCAGATTCAGTTTATCGCACACTGTTCCAAACACATTTACCAGGCCCTGCAACTCCCATTCATTATCACTCATCAGAACTGTATCATCAGCAAACAGCAGTGCAGGCAGCTTCCTCTAATCTCCCTCCCTTATCAGTGATACACCAACATCCACTGCTCTTCCTTGTATTTATTTCATGACTCCATCCATATATACAGTAAACAACCACGGGGACATCACACACCCCTGTTTCAACCCAACATTCAGGTCAAAGAACTCGCTCTGCTCATTCTCCACACGTACTGCTGCCTTTGCACCCTCATACATGCTCTTCACTGCTTTCAGCAACTTTCCATCTACTCCGTATATTCTAAGTACTTTCCACATACCTTTTCTATCCACTCTGTCATAGGCCTTCTCCAAGTCCATAAAGGCAACATACACCTTGTGTTGCTTCTCCAGATATTTCTCCACAACACAATTCAGGGTAAAAATCTGATCTACACATCTTCTTCCCTTCCTAAAACCTCCCTGCTCGTCACCTATCCATTTCTCTATTCTCACTCTCACTCTCTCAATCACTACCCTACTGTACACCTTCCCTACTACGCTTAGAAGACCTATTCCTCGGTAATTACCACATACTCCTCTTTCCCCTTTACCCTTATATAGGGGGACTATTATGCCTGTCTTCCAGTCTCATCAGGTGCACTCCCCTTCTCCCATGCTAATTTGCGTATTTTCCATACCCATTCGATCACTATCTCACCACCATACCTCAACATTTCCCCACACACTCCATCTGTTCCTGGTGCTTTCCCCAACTTCACTCTTTTCATGGTTTCCCACACTTCTGACCTCCTGATCCCCACCTCCTCCTCCACTACTTCTCTTCTTCTCTCTCTCATACCCCATCCAACTATGTTTGCTGGCGCTTCATTCCTTACATTTAGCAACTCGTTGAAGTGCTCCCTCCATCTTTCTACTCTCTCTTGCTTCTCGGCTAGCATTCTCCCATTCTTATCTTTCACACCCTTACTGTTTCCCTTGCTACCTTCCCTAACTTTCTTGACTTCTTTCCAGAACAGTTTATTACACTCCCTCCATTTTACACTCAGATTCCTTCCAAATTCCAAAGCCTTAACGGGGTAAGGCTCTAGCGCTATGTTGGTGACGACTAGCCGCGTGGGTTCGAATCTCTGCTATGCTACGACAGTTTCCAGTGCTATATAGCCTTCGTCGCTTAGTGCTGTAGAATTAATTACAGTTGGTTATTATTCCTTCCAAATTCCTCATCTACTCTTCTCTTACTTTCCTTCACTTCTCTCTTCACCACTCTCTTTCTCTCCACGTACCTCTCTCGTTTCTGTCTCTCCAAATCTTCATTCCCTCTACTACCCAACCACTCTCTATAGGCTTTCTTCTTGTCTTTCACAGCTATTTTTACCTCTTCTGTCCACCACGAAGTAACCTTCATGACGAAAATTATAACGTTGAACAAACATCGTCAAAACTGTGTAACTCACGTGTATTTGTGGGATATACGTAATATAAATAACTCTCGTGTTTGGGTGGTGGACAAATAAATAAAATATATTAAACCCGACTTGTGTGCGAATAGTTGTAAACCTTCTTCTATGATAGCCTGCTCTGGAAAATGCATCCTACGACTTGGTATGGAATAGAATACATTCTCCAAGTAAGATTTCTTCATCTCCTTAATATAAATAGGATAAGGTTAACTATTCCTTATCACACCGTGGAATAGTTAATCAAAGTAAGGAATCTCGCCCTGACCGTTCGTGATTCGAATCCCGGCTGGGAGTAAGTGCAACTATTCATGTAGTTCACGTGCATTTATGGGATATACTTGATATAAACTATATATATATATATATATAATTATATATACTGTATTATATATATATATATATATATTTGTTTTTTCTATGTGAGTGATGGAGACAAAAGGGAGAACTGCCTGTATCGAGTGCCTCCCCCAGAGTTGAAAGAGTGACAGGGTCAAAATCAAGGGACGTTCGAGCCAAAATGCTTGGACACACGCAGTTTGAAGCAATTTAAGTCATAGGGAGAGGGCAAGACTGATTCTGGCTGAGAGTTCTGGAGCTCAGCTGTTGAATAAAAGAAAGACCGAGAATAACAGTTCACTCTTGGGTTGGAGAGTTGAACAGAGTAGGGCTGGGATTGTGTTGCAAGACAGGTACCACGTGCCCTACGTAGAGGAGGTGGTATACACTGGGAGAGCTATGAGGAACACTGATGATTATAGTAGCGATAGAATAGCGAGAGAGATACAACATTGCTGCGGACAGAGAGAGATTGCAGAGAGTTGGTGAGTGGACTGGAGTTAATGATATGAAAGACCTTCCTTTCTATTTTATCTAGGAGTGCGGTGTGAGAGGACCCTCCCCACATATGTGAACAATACTCAATACAAGGACTCCCCGTGCCCAAGTACAGAGAAAGAAGCTGTGCAGGTGTAAAGAACTCCTTTGAGGCGGTTGAGCAAACCCAGCTACTGGGAGGCTGCCTTAGCAAGACTGGTAATATGGTCCTTCCAAGTGAGAGCAGAAGAAAAAGAGACACCGTGGATATTGAGAGAAAATGAAAGATTGATTTTTGTATTGTTGAAGTATAAGGAAAAGACCTCTGGGAGCTCCAGACGAGTAGTAAAATGGAGAAATTGGGTTTTGGAAGCATTAAAGGTCTGGGGGGAGATTGTAGGCACCAATCGATCAGGGCTAGACCCAGGTGAGGTTATAGGCATGTGATAAAGAGTCGCTGGAACTCCTGTTTCATTTGCTTGGCCTCTCTTACTGATTTTCTTTGTGCCTCATTTACACTGAGAGCAATCCAGCTAGCTCTCACAAACACCTCCTCCTCCTATCCACTTCACTACACTAAACATGCACACCACACTTCATTCCTCCACACCAAAATTAAAAAAATAAAACACAAAAATGATGAATTTTGGCCCGGCCTCGGAGTCCCCAGGGGGGGGGACCATAAATGCCCCCTCACCCGACCGACCATCCCCTGACGACCCCACACAATTACCTGGACCTCGGCCTGTTACTCTTTCTATTAATTTCTGCAACATTCGCGGACTTTCCTCTAACTTTCACTCTGTTGAGCACCATCTCTCCTCCTACAAACCTGATCTTCTCTTCCTCACCGAAACCCAGGTGTCTGTAGCAACATCCAGCAACCCCTTCTCTGTATCCTCCTACTTTCTCTATCCTAGTTTCAAAGCCAATGGCGGATGTTGTGCATATGTGCACAACAAACTCACTTGCTCTCGTGTTCCCGATTTCGACTCCTCTGAATTCTCAACTTTATGGCTCAAACTTTCCTGTCATTCTCTTACTAAATATTTCTGTGCTGTCTATCTTTCCCCTAACTCTACCAACTTTCCTAAATTCTTTGACTATCTAAACTCTACAGTGGAACACATTCTATCCATTTCTCCTTTCTCAGAAATCTCCATCTTAGGAGATTTCAACGTTCACCACCGCCAATGGCTCTCCTCTCTCACTACTGATCCACCTGGTGAACAAGCCTACGTCTTTTCTATCCTAAATGACCTAGAGCAGTTAGTTCAGCAACCCACCCGTATCCCGGATCGCATCGGAGATCGGCCCAACATTCTTGACCTGTTTCTAACTTCTAACCCTTCTTCTTATACTGTCGATCTTTTCTCTCCTTTGGGCTCCTCCGACCATAAACTTATCTCTGTCACCTGTCCTATCTCTCCAGTACAGCCACCCGATCCTCCTAGCCGGCGGCGCTTGTGGCACTTTGGCGCTGCCGACTGGGAGGCTCTTCGGCAGTACTTCTTTGATTTCCCATGGACTGATTTCTGCTTCCATGGCCGGGGACCCTCGGAGAGTGCTGAACGCATTACCGAGGTAATCCTATCGGGCATGGAAGCATACATTCCATTCTCTTTCTCTCAGACTAATGCTAAAAAATCTTGGTTTACTCACGCCTGTTCTACTGCTGTCCGCAATAAGGAGGAAGCATTCAAACGGTACCGACGCCTTAAAACTCAAGACTCTCATTCTTCATATGTTTCTGCCCGGAATCAAGCCAAATCTGTTCTTCGACTTGCCAAACACTCTTTCATCAATAATAAATGCACTGAACTATCCAACTCTAGCTCTTCCCAAGCTTTCTGGCATCTAGCCAAAAACCTCTCCAACAATTTCTCTTCCTCGTCTTTCCCTCCCCTTTCCCACTCTGATGGCACAACCATCACTTCTTCCTCTGACAAAGCTAAACTCTTCGCTCAAACTTTTGCTAGAAACTCCACCTTGGATGATTCCGGTGCTATTCCTCCCTCTCCGCCCTCCTCTCTCTTACTTATGCCTAATATCCTAATCTCTTCTAAAGATGTACTTTCTTCCCTCTCTGGGCTTAACACTAATAAGGCGTACGGTCCGGACGGTGTTCCTCCTGTTGTTCTCAAAAACTGTGCTTCCGTGCTGACTCCCTGCCTAGGCAAACTCTTTCGTCTCTGTCTATCCTCTAACGTCTTCCCTTCATGCTGGAAGTTTGCTCACATTCAACCTGTCCCAAAGAAGGGTGACCGCTCTCAACCCTCCAACTATCGTCCAATTGCTCTTATCTCTTGTCTTTCTAAAGTTTTTGAAACTATTCTTGCTTCCAAATTTCTTAAGCATTTCTCTTCTCATAATCTGCTCTCAGATCGCCAGTATGGCTTCCTTAAGGGTCGCTCTACTGGTGATCTTCTTTCATATCTTACTAACTCTTGGTCATCCTCCTTTCGGGACTTCGGTGAGACTTTTTCTATTGCACTAGACATATCGAAAGCCTTCGATAGAGTCTGGCATAAATCTTTAATTTCTAAACTACCCTCCTTCGGTTTCTATCCCTCCATCTGTGCCTTTGTCTCTAATTTCCTTTCCGGCCGTTCCATAGCTGCGGTTGTGGACGGCCATTGTTCACTTCCTCACCCTATAAACTCCGGTGTTCCTCAGGGCTCTGTCCTATCTCCTATTCTCTTTCTAATTTTTATAAATGATCTCCTTAACTGTACCTTAATTCCCATCCATTCATACGCAGACGACTCAACCTTACACTACTCCATTAGTTTTTCAGAACGCCCCAGCCAGCAATCCCTCAACGACAAACGTAATGAAGCCATAGAACTCTTAAATTCTGATCTAAATACTATTTCCAATTGGGGCAGAGAAAACCTTGTTAACTTTAATGCTTCCAAAACCCAATTTCTCCATCTATCTACCCGTCAGGATCTCCCAGCGGACTATCCCTTATTCTTCAACAATACAAAAATCAACCCTTCATCTTCTCTCAATATTCTTGGTGTCTCTTTTTCTTCTGCTCTCATTTGGAAGGACCATATTACCAGTCTTGCTAAGGCAGCCTCCCAGAAGCTGGGTGTGCTCAATCGCCTTAGGGGGTTCTTTTCCCCTGCACAGCTTCTTGCTCTGTACAGGGGCATAGTGCGCCCTTGTATTGAGTATTGTTCACATGTGTGGGGAGGTTCCTCTCACACCGCTCTCCTAGACAAAGTTGAAAGGAAGACCTTTCGTATCATTAACTCCCGTCCACTCACCAACTCTCTGCAATCTCTCTCTCTCCGCCGCAATGTTGCATCTCTCTCGCTATTCTATCGCTACTATAATAATCAGTGTTCCTCAGAGCTATCCCAGTGCATACCACCTCCTTTACGTAGGGCACGTGGTACCCGTCTTGCAACTCAATCCCACCCCTACTCTGTGCAACTCTCCAACCCAAGAGTGAAACGTTACTCTCAAACTTTCTTCTACTCAACATCTGAGCTCTGGAACTCTCTCCCAGAATCAGTCTTTCCCTCTTCCTATGACTTAAATTGCTTCAAACTCCGTGTGTCCAGGCATTTTGGCTCAAACGTCCCTTGATTTTGGCCCTGTCACTCTTTCAACTATGGGGGAGGCACTCGCTATAGGCAGTTATGCCTTTTGCCTCCCTCAATCACATAGAAAAAAAGGTTTTCTCTGCCCCAATTGGAAATAGTAGTTAGATCAGAAGATAAGTGTTGCATGGCTTTATCACGTTTGTATTTGAGGGATTGCTGGCTGGGGCGTTCAGGAAAACTAATTGAGTAGTGTAAGGTAGAGTCGTCTTCATATGAATGAATGGGACTGAAGGTACAGTTGAAAAAAATCATTTATGAAAATTAGAAAGAGAATGGGAGATAGGACATATATATATATATATATATATATATATATATATATATATATATATATATATATATATATATTGTAATGCCCTCGCAAAAATCCCGCCATCCAAATACTCTGCTACCCGAGTTGACGTTTGGGTTAGTGTAAAATAGTCATGATGGTGAAGTCTAAAGGTAGGTTCACACATAGGCGAGTCGGAGCGCGAGGCCAACGTGAGTCACACTCGCCGCAAATCGCCGTTGATGGAGCCCGAACCCAACGTGAGTAGCAGCTGATGCGAGTAAACATGCATAGAACACGAATTTAACACGAGTTTACACGAGTTTACATGAGTTTACACGAGTTTACGCGAGTTTACGCGAGTGTTGGCGAGTTTAACACGACCCCAACACGCACCGCCAAAATTTGAAAAATAACGGTCAAATTCCAGGGTACGAATAGTGCGAGTTTACAGGAGTCTACATGAGTGTCACAGGAGTTTACATGACTTTACACGATGAACGCGAGTCTACAGGAAGTTAACAGGAGTGTATATTCTATTTAATTTATATCTTGTATTTATTTATATTTTATGTTGGATATCAATCTGTATATTATTATTTGTCATCATATAATTATCCTATGCATATATTCCACATCATTCTTATTATGTATGGGTAGGAGGGTGGTGGGAAGGTGGTTTGGGGGATGGTGTGGGGAAGGTAGAAGCGTAATTGACTCATGTTACAAATATGAAGCCGATTGGTAAGGTAGTTTCGCAACCACAGATTTTCCTTTTTTTCCTTATCTTCGTACGGGTACGCTGGAAGTGGGTGGTGGGAGGCGGTTGGGGGTGTGGTGGGGGGAAGGCAGAAGGGTAAGGGACTTGTCACACAAATATGGAACCGATTGGTGCAGTCGTTTCGCCGCCACAGATTTTCCTTTTTTTCCTTATCTTCGTAGGATACGCTGGAAGTGGGTGGTGGGAGGCGGTTGGGGGTATGGTGGGGGGAAGGCAGAAGGCTAAGGGACTTGTCACACAAATATGGAACCGATTAGTGCAGTCGTTTCGCCGCCACAGATTTTCCTATTTTTTCCTTCTGACGGGACCGACAGTCAGCGAGTGGGTGGGAGGAGGAATTTGGGATTTTTTTTGTGGGTAGCCAAAAGGGTAAGGTACATGTGGTAAAAATATGAGAGCAATATGTGCAGTCGTTTCGCTGCTACGATTTTTGTTGATAATATAAACAGACTCGTGTGACACTCATGTAGACCTGTGTGACACTCATGTAGACTCGCGTGACACTCATGTAGACTCGCGATCATCAAATTTCTAAATAGTACAACGTGACTGTCACGCGAGTCTACATGAGTGTCACACGAGTCTACAGGAGTTTACACGAGTTTACGCGAGTCTACGCGAGTCTACGCGAGTTGGCGTCCTACTCCCACTTGACTCTCCAATTTTTGTGTCATCACAAAAATTTTGGCCGCGTTCGCGAGTCTACGCGGTCCACCGCGAGTCCACGCGAGTCTGTGCGAGTGTCGGCGAATTTGGGATAATCATTGGCGAGTGCAAAAAATTCATCACTCGCGTTGGAGTTGCGCTCCGACTCGCCTATGTGTGAACCTACCTTAAGAAACCCATCACGTGATGATATCCACGAGACTATCAACCTGACTCTTTCAAGGAGAACTAAGGATACTAACCTATTAACGTCCGAGATGGCAGAGGGGGCTAGCGCGCGGACCTGGGGGACCTACTGAGGTCACTAACCAGGGTTCGAATCCTCGCGCCGGCTGGAGATTTTCGGGGGGTTAAATTCCCTTCGTTCACCCGACATTTCACGGGTGGCAGTGGTGGGATGCGTGATCCGGTAGCTAGATAGAGCACCCATGACGAGAACCTGCACCAGGCATCTCAAAACCTGGACTATTGAAAATGTTGGGGTGATATGGCTACGTTACCTGAAGACGTTAAATTTCGGCTAGGGTCTAGCCTAGTCAACGAAGGATGTTGTGTAATGCCCTCGCAAAAATCCCGCCACCCAAATACTCTGCTACCCGAGTTGACGTCTGGGTTAGTGTATAATAGTCATGATGGTGAAGTCTAAGAAACCCATCACGTGATCATATCCACGAGATTATCAACCTGGTTCTTTCAAGGATAACTAAGGTTACTAACCTATTAACGTCCGAGGTGGCAGAGTGGGTTAGCGCGTGGACCTGGGGGACCTTCTGAGGTCACTAACCAGGGTTCGAATCCCCGCGCCGGCTGGAGATTTTCGGGGGGTTAAATTCCCTTAGTTCACCCGACAATTCATATATATATATATTGTTACGGCTGGATCGGCAATACATATTCGGGATTCTTGATCGTAGGACAGAAATGGCTTATGTGACAACGACACGCTCGATTCCAGTCCCAAATACTATATGCTCCAGACAACAAAAGCACCAACGCCCTACAGAGTTATCGTCTATGGTAACGAGGTACCTTAACTCGGCGAAAGTGTACAACAGGGGTAGGCTATGAGGCTAAACTCCCTCAGACATTTATAGGTTACGTTATTACTAAAGAAATGCAATACTCAAGAAACTACGTTAATATTAAGCCTCTAATAATGTAGAATAGAAGCAGGCTAAAGGTATGACAGTGAAATGCTAAATGACAAATGTACACGCCTACTTGAAAGCGCGTGCACTAGAATAACTGTCCCCTACTAACATGCACTAGCATGTAGCATACAAGATGTTCATGATCCAGTAGATACCTAATAATACACATGGAAGGAACATAAATAGTAGTCACTTATTATAAGAATGAATCTATACTTGGAATAACTAAAAGGTTGCAGGCAACAGTACTGCACCGGTAGCCTACTACCGCATAGGCTACTTCGCTTCTCTCACTCTGTCTCCCCTCTGAGTCCGTATGCGCCCTACGCAACAGAACTCCGGACACAGCAGCAAAACGACAGTGCAGTTAATTGATACATGAAAGTATTAATAGTGTTGTCTTGTGTGTGAGTAATGTGTATTGTAAAGTGTTACATACATAAACTTAAAGAGAGCTGCAATGCATAGTAAAATAAAGATATAACCCACTCATCATCCCCATGTGTTCTAGCTAGCAGGCCAAGTCACAGGAACAACGAGTCCCAGCACCGAAAGCGAGAACCCAGGAAAAGACTGCAGAGAACACAAGGACAGATAAATTACGTTACTCTACTATACCGGCACTACGAGCGAGCTGTAGTCTCTGGTACTACACTCGCTCCTGGCTCGGTAGGCAAATCAAGGCTAAGTCCTCGCCCCTCTACAGACAACTCCTGGGCATGGTCGGGCTCTTACACATGGCACTAGTCTAGTCACAAATTGGATGATGAGCTGGGCATATAACTCGTGAACATGTAGAACGTTCACCAACTATCCTCATCAAGAAGATCGCTGTTCACATTAACCCCTTAAATCTAATACATGTAAATATATGCTTGTCCTAAGAGTAATACGAGAGGTGAGTGCTGAAACTCCTTTAGGACCTCAAGGGAAGGTTATGCATTTAAATAGAGAGAAGAATGAAATGAGAGTAATGTCGTCAGAGAGAAAGAGTGCAACCGTGAGAAGTTGGGAGAGAGGGCAAGGGATGTTAGAATCTCAAAGGTTCTAGGCAACCTGATCATGGAACACACAGCGAGCCTCCAGGCAATGTGCAGTACGACAACATGGGCAGCCCAGGCAGCATAGGCAGGCGGCAATGTACTACCAACCCTGTCGCACCTAGCTATAAGCGCAAGGCTGCCAACCGGTCCATACGTCTGGCAACCACCCCCCCGGCAGCGTGGCGCATTGCTACCCTCTCGCTCTGAAGCCCAACTCACTCTCTCTCTCCGAACTCCCATTGTCTCATCTATCAACTTCTCTATTGATACTACATATTAAATGGAAGGTCTCGACATGGCTTAAAACAAAACCCACCACTGGTTAGCACATGACGAGACCTTTGCAGAGATACAAAGAACATAGTTATACGTTGTCACACTCAATATAGGCAGCCAGCACGGTACAGCGGTACAGAGGTACCGCACAGTGGCGGTACAGTGGAGTACCAAGGAGTACAATCAGGTTGCGTTGCCACGCACTGGGTGCGTCACAGCCCCCCCAAGATTTTAGATAATCGACCTTAGAAGCATTATCAAAATCTGACAGGCAACCAACCGACCTGCTACCCTTAGCTGCCACTAATTGCAAAAGGTGCACAACAACTGAAGTGTGAATTATACATAAAACACAATATCGCATGCATCATGCTACAACAATAAAGACTTACAAAACTAAAAAAAAAATTCTCGTTTATTTTATTGTTTTATAATCTTTTTGGACGGCGTTATGATAGCCTAATTTTACTCCTGCTCAACCCACACACCGTGCACGACTATCCTGGATCATCAACCCTTGATAGACAATCTGCTATCACGTTCTCACTCCCGGCAATATGCTGAATGTTGAGATTATACTCTTGGAGCATTAGGGACCACCTGGTCAACCGCATATTCCGATTGTGAAACTGATTTAGGAATTTCAAGGGATGATGGTCCGTATAAATCGTCACTACCGGGCCGTAGGCTGGAACATAAACTTTGAAATGTTTGAGCGACAAAACGATAGCAAGAAGCTCCTTCTCTATAGTCGAGTAATTCCTTTGTGCCGAATTAAACTTGCGAGAAAAGAAGCTCACTGGGTGTTCCAAGCCCTCGGAATCAGTCTGCAGTAACACTGCCCCGGCACCCACACCGCTGGCATCAGTCGCCAGCTGAAAACTCCTGGAAAAGTCTGGGGCTCTCAAAATCGGATGTGTACACAGCAGGTGCTTGACTAGGTCGAAAGCCCTCTGACACTCCGCAGCCCAACAGAACTTCACTGACTTCGACAGTAGATCGGTTAACGGTGCTATGACAGTAGAGTATCCCCGGATGAAGCGCCTATAATAGCCTATCATACCTAGGAACCGCATGACCTGGCGCTTAGTGGTGGGCCTGGGAAACATATTGATAGCCTGTATCTTGCTCAGGGGGGGGCACACCCGGCCTAACCCGACCACGAAGCCAAGATACTGCACAGTAGCCTTTACAAACTCGCACTTCCTCAGGTTCACCACCAGCCCAGCATCGTGCAACTTCCCAAACAGGGTCTCTAAGTGCCTTAGGTGATTTTCAAAATTGTCATCATACACTATCACGTCATCAAGGTAGACCGTGCAGTTAGGGATTTCGTCACAAATATCGTTCATCAGGTTCTGAAACGTGGCAGGTGCGTTCTTAAGCCCATAAGGCATTACGTTACATTGGTAGGTCTTGCCATCTACCACAAAACCACAAACTTGCTTAGCTCGGTCCGACAGGGGTACTTGCCAGTAGCCTTTTACAAGATCAATTTTAGTAAGGTACTTTGCATTCCCTATCTTGTCCACGCTGTCGTCAACTCGAGGCAAAGGGTAAGGGTTGGTAGTGGTCAAGCCATTTAGCCTACGAAAATCTATGCAGAACCGCACCTTGCCGTCAGGTTTGGCTGCAACGTGACGGGTGATGTCCACTTCACATAACCTTCAGTGATCATCCCTCTCTCAACCATGTACTTTAACTCCTCCCGTAAAGCTGGCAACTTTACCGGGGCACACGGTAGGGCACTGACTTGAAGGGCACATTATCACCGACGTCCACGTTGTGCGTTACCTGAGTAGTGAGACCTGGGTGTTCGGCGAAAACAGAGGGGTATGACCTGAACAGGCCTAGGACAGCAGCACCCTGGTGCTCAGGCAGGTGACTTACAGCTTGCCTAGCCTCTTGTTCAGTATTCCCCGCCCACTGTTCCG
The DNA here is from genome assembly GCA_037953745.1 of Lithodes maja. Classification (NCBI taxonomy): domain Eukaryota; kingdom Metazoa; phylum Arthropoda; class Malacostraca; order Decapoda; family Lithodidae; genus Lithodes; species Lithodes maja. Next base: position 85,508 of record JBAKBP010005246.1, read on the forward strand.
CGGAAATGACACAGTCCCAGCTATCCTCCTCAGCAGCATGACTGTCCCCACCTCCTTCTCCACCCTGGCCGCTGCAGGCCAGCACAGGGACAGTGAGAGGCTCTGAGGGGCGTCTCACATACTCTTTCATGAGGTTAACATGACATAACTGATGTTTTTTCTACGGTCAGGTGTTGCAACGAGATAATCAAGGTCGGACAGTTTCTTAGCCACCACATACGGCCCAATAAACTTGGCAGAAAGGGGGTGTCCAGGCAAAGGTAAAAGCAACATTACCTCCTGACCCACCGAAAACTCCCGAAGCTTCACCTTGGCGTCATACTGGTGCTTCATGACCGCCTGTGCATTAACCAAGTTATTACCTGCCGCTGCCATGCAACCTATAAGTCTCTCCCGGCTCTCAAGGATATATTTAAGTACAGACCCCGGCTTCTCTTCGCCCTCCCAGATCTCTTTCACCATACTTAAAGGTCCTCTCACATTATGGCCAAAGACTAGTTGATTTGGACTGAACCCCAGGCTCTCTCCTGGGACTTCACGTGCAGCGAACAGAACATACGGCAGACCCAAATCCCAATCAGTGTCATGTTCTGCACAGTAACAGCGTAGCATACTCTTCAGGGTCGAGTGCCACCGCTCCAAGACTCCCTGACTCTCGGGATGGTAGGCTGACGACACTACAGAACATATACCGTGCAACTGAAGGGTTTGCTTGAACAATTTGGATGTAAAATTGCTCCCCTGGTCTGACTGCACCTCACGTGGAAATCCATAACGGGAACAGAACAATAATAAGTTTTTAACAACTGCCTTTGCCGAGCCGTTTCTCATGGGGTATGCGTCCGGGTATCTCGTAGCCACATCCATGATTGTCAACAGGAATTTATTGCCACTACTAGTAGGCGGGAAAGGGCCAACCAAATCTACTACAACTTTGCTGAACGGAGGCCCGGTGACAGGTATGGGAAACAAAGGTGCCTTCGGGATTGTCTGGTTAGGCTTCCCCATTGTCTGGCAGGTCGCACACCCAGCCACCCATGCACAGACATCAGCCTTGACCCCAGGCCACCAGAAAAACCTGCCCAATGCCGCCAATGTTTTTGTTACCCCCAAATGACCCGCCACCGGCACATCATGCGCCAGACACAATAAGGACTCTCTATACTTATTTGGAACAACCACCTGGTCTACTACCCTCGCACCGCCCTCCCACTTCGATTTGGGGTCTAGAAATCTGCGGTACAATATCCTGTTGAGCCTAAAGAAATCTCCCGGCTTCGCATCCCCATCTTCCTCCAACTCTATGGCACCATTGCTATAACGAGCTAGGCTAGCGTCTTGCAGCTGCTGCTCACTAATGTCCCTGGGCGTCAATGCATCAAGATGGTTTTGTAATAAGACATTACCCCGGCTAGTAGGCTCTACTGCCTTAGTGGCTCTCGCTACAGCTCTTGCCTCACGCGAAGTCTTACCCAACTCTGCCTTGTTACACCCCATATCTGGGCCAGAGTCAACTCCCGTGTTTATTATAGGTCCAAGTACCGAATCACCGAGAAGTGCAGCAGAATCAATGTCCCTTTTCCTGCCCTTAGCAACCTTCTCCTGATCCTTCCTCCACTGTCCCCGAGGTTGAGTGCTAGGCTGTGCAGGAGCCGCAGAGCGAGATCGGGTTACCACACAGGCCATCTCATCCTGTTGGCACCTCCCAACCCATTCCCGATTCTCACCATCCACGTCGGCCGCCCTCTCGGCAACGACTAAGGGTGGAGTCCCGGAAGTGGGCACCGCAAAGTCGTTGCCGAGAAGAAGGTCGACGCCCTCAACTGGCAAACACTCAACAATCCCTACATCCAGCTCCCTGCACACCTCTCCCACTCTCAACTCCAACCTCACAAGTGGGTATGACCTCGTAGCATTTATACCCTGCACCACAACAACTCTGGCCGCATTTATCGGTTTCCCTGTGAAGTTCCTCAACAAAGTTTGCGAAGCCCCCGTATCCCTCAGCAAGTCAACCCTCCGTAGTTCACTCCCCCAGCTCACAAACCCGTGTCCCCGATGGTTACAGAAAGTGTCCCGGACAGGTGTCGAGCCTTCCGTACGCTTCTTTACCGCGTGTGCCTCAGCTGCTGACAACCTACCCCTGGCAGTTGCTGCAGCCTTCAGAGACACACCGATACTGTGAACCAATGACACCGGCTTAGCGGGAGTGTTACTAGGGCACTCACGTGAATAATGGCCTAGCTTCTGACATTTGTAACATTTCACATCCCCAATGGGCTTCTTCCCTTGTGCGGGCGAAGAAGGGGCCTGACCTTTAGTAAACGGGAGAGGCTTGTGTTTGTAGGTGTTATTAGGTGCAATGCATTTAGTGTGGTTATGTGTGTCATAGGATTTGTTATTATCGAAAACTCTGGTGGGTGGGGTATAGCGCCCCTTCTGCCCTGACTCAGCCCTCTGAGCGGCACCGCAACCACGAATCAATGATAATCTGAAGTCTGCCATCTTGGCAGCCTCCTCTACTGTCTTGGGACATTTTTCCTTAATGTTCAGCGTTAGATCGGTTCCAGTGCATTTGTAAAACTGTTCCAGATAGAAAAGTTGCTTAATTTCCTCAGCCGACTCTGCGTGCTCGGACCGAAACCAGTTATTACATGCATCTGTTAAGTCCCGTGCGTGCTCCATAAAACTGACGTCGCTCTTCTTATTCACGCCACGGAACTTCAATCTATAAGTTTCGGGTTGCAGTTCATAGGCCCGGAGCACAGCCTCCTTCACCAGTCCATACACGACACTCTCGTCCAGTGACAGTGCATCGTAGGCTTTCAACCCCTTACCCACTAGACGTGATGAAACTAATGCTGCCCATTTAACCTCCGGCCAGTCATACTCACGACACTTCTTTTCGAAACGAGCAAAAAAACTCAGTCACTGCTGTCTCATCAAATGCGGGTACTAACTTAATTAAATGCGAAATTGAGTCTGTAACCCGGTGCCCACCACCGAGATGACGCCCCGTGGTCTCTACTCTAGACTTCTCGACATCCATTTCAGCCTGGTACCTGGTTGCATCCTGATTGGCTTGGATTCTAGCAACCTCTATGCGTTCTATACTAGCCTGTTGTATCTGAGTCTCCTGCAGCTTAATCCGTTCTATACTAGCCTGTTGACTCTCTTGCAACTTAAGCTTAGCTAGTTCTAGCTGAAATAACATCTCAGGAGACAGGCCTGGGGGGGGGGAGAGCACAAAATGGGGGATCCACACCGAGACGTGTTTACGGGTAAGCCAGCTTGCCCTTGAGAACCCTCCTGCTGCATCGTGCTAAGACTCGCTGGCTGAGGGCCCAGCTCAGGGGTAGAGTGGAATGGAGGCTTGGAGGGAACCCCCCAAGACCCCACTCCACCCACCGCCCCATCGCCATCACCCAACAAACATGCCACCAAATTCTTCTTGGGCCAACTGTCAGGACAGTCCCGCCCCAAAACCGTGGCTAAACAGCGAAGACCGTAACAATCAATAGCCTGCAGGCGCTGTTCGGTCAAAGGTGTCTGCAAAAATGCCCGGGCATCCCTCTCTCCACTTATAACACTCCCCTCCCTAAATATCTGCTGTACTTGCTGGTCACTAGGCTGTACCGTGTTATCCTCCCCCGTAAATGATGAGTCATTAGACATAGTGCTGGTTATACAATTGCTGTTCATAAAAAAAAGAAAGTGCTTATTACTAATTGCAGTCTCGACTCACAAAATGTTAAAGATGCTTGAATGACTCTACTCTAGACACCCCTAACGAAACAATCTGCAAGTCCACCAATACAATAATGACACAATAAAAATTCCTCCAATATGCAAGAAAATTCTAGCCAGCTCTACTAGGTAGCATAGAATAGTTCTCCAAAAAACATGTGATAGGATACTACTGAATCCTGGCAAGGTCGCCATTTTGTTACGGCTGGATCGGCAATACAGTACATATTCGGGATTCTTGATCGTAGGACAGAAATGGCTTATGTGACAACGACACGCTCGATTCCAGTCCCAAATACTATATGCTCCAGACAACAAAAGCACCAACGCCCTACAGAGTTATCGTCTATGGTAACGAGGTACCTTAACTCGGCGAAAGTGTACAACAGGGGTAGGCTATGAGGCTAAACTCCCTCAGACATTTATAGGTTACGTTATTACTAAAGAAATGCAATACTCAAGAAACTACGTTAATATTAAGCCTCTAATAATGTAGAATAGAAGCAGGCTAAAGGTATGACAGTGAAATGCTAAATGACAAATGTACACGCCTACTTGAAAGCGCGTGCACTAGAATAACTGTCCCCTACTAACATGCACTAGCATGTAGCATACAAGATGTTCATGATCCAGTAGATACCTAATAATACACATGGAAGGAACATAAATAGTAGTCACTTATTATAAGAATGAATCTATACTTGGAATAACTAAAAGGTTGCAGGCAACAGTACTGCGCCGGTAGCCTACTACCGCATAGGCTACTTCGCTTCTCTCACTCTGTCTCCCCTCTGAGTCCGTATGCGCCCTACGCAACAGAACTCCGGACACAGCAGCAAAACGACAGTGCAGTTAATTGATACATGAAAGTATTAATAGTGTTGTCTTGTGTGTGAGTAATGTGTATTGTAAAGTGTTACATACATAAACTTAAAGAGAGCTGCAATGCATAGTAAAATAAAGATATAACCCACTCATCATCCCCATGTGTTCTAGCTAGCAGGCCAAGTCACAGGAACAACGAGTCCCAGCACTGAAAGCGAGAACCCAGGAAAAGACTGCAGAGAACACAAGGACAGATAAATTACGTTACTCTACTATACCGGCACTACGAGCGAGCTGTAGTCTCTGGTACTACACTCGCTCCTGGCTCGGTAGGCAAATCAAGGCTAAGTCCTCGCCCCTCTACAGACAACTCCTGGGCATGGTCGGGCTCTTACACATGGCACTAGTCTAGTCACAAATTGGATGATGAGCTGGGCATATAACTCGTGAACATGTAGAACGTTCACCAACTATCCTCATCAAGAAGATCGCTGTTCACATTAACCCCTTAAATCTAATACATGTAAATATATGCTTGTCCTAAGAGTAATACGAGAGGTGAGTGCTGAAACTCCTTTAGGACCTCAAGGGAAGGTTATGCATTTAAATAGAGAGAAGAATGAAATGAGAGTAATGTCGTCAGAGAGAAAGAGTGCAACCGTGAGAAGTTGGGAGAGAGGGCAAGGGATGTTAGAATCTCAAAGGTTCTAGGCAACCTGATCATGGAACACACAGCGAGCCTCCAGGCAATGTGCAGTACGACAACATGGGCAGCCCAGGCAGCATAGGCAGGCGGCAATGTACTACCAACCCTGTCGCACCTAGCTATAAGCGCAAGGCTGCCAACCGGTCCATACGTCTGGCAACCACCCCCCCGGCAGCGTGGCGCATTGCTACCCTCTCGCTCTGAAGCCCAACTCACTCTCTCTCTCCGAACTCCCATTGTCTCATCTATCAACTTCTCTATTGATACTACATATTAAATGGAAGGTCTCGACATGGCTTAAAACAAAACCCACCACTGGTTAGCACATGACGAGACCTTTGCAGAGATACAAAGAACATAGTTATACGTTGTCACACTCAATATAGGCAGCCAGCACGGTACAGCGGTACAGAGGTACAAAGTACAAAGGAAATCAAGCAACAACAGATCTAGTGACCCTTCTAGGCTGCTTGTCCTCCAAAACACTGAGGATCAAGTGTCCAAACAGTGGTTTAGAGTGGGTAAGGGAACATTGGAAAGGGAACTACTGCCCTGCCACTAATGTGGCAGGACTAGGAAGTTAGTAGGGGACATATGGGTTAGTAACTGAGGGGAGGATAAAGTTATTCATTTACAAACGCAGTCAGTCGCGGGTTTGATGCGAGATATTTGTCTAGGCGGAATTTAAATGAATCAACGGTGCTGCAGTCTATAACGTTTCGGGGAAGCCCATTCCACAAGTTGACAACTCGATTGAAGAAGAAATTCTTAGATTCGTGCGAGTTAAAAGATTTACCAATAATTTTGCAACCGTTTCCCCGTGTGTAATTAGATTGGTTGATAGTGAAGTACTTACTACAGTTCATATTGTCGATGCCTTTGATGATTTTGAACACTTGAATTAAGTCGCCTCTTAATCTGCGCTGGGTTAAAGGAAATAGATTTAATTCTCTAAGACGCTCTTCGTATGGTTTGTTCTTTAGGCTAGGTATCATTTTGGTAACTCTACGTTGAACTCGTTCTAGCTTGTTTATATCTTTTTGGTAATAAGGGCACCAGGATTGAACGCAGTATTCCAGAAGAGGGCGGACTAAGAATTGTAAAGGGTTAGGATAACTTCTTTGGATTTATGCTCAAATGACCTGCCTATAAAGCCAATTATTTTGTTTGCCTTCTTAACAACTTCTGAACATTGTTGACTCGGTTTTAGGTTACTCGATATTGTTACTCCCAGATCAGTTTCTCTGTTTACATTCTTAAGCTGAGTGCCATTCATCGAATAGTTTGCTTTCTCATTTAGGTATCCGACATGTAGTACTTTACATTTATCCGCATTGAAACTCATTTGCCAAATTTGGGCCCAACATGACAATTTATCTAGATTGTGTTGCATATCGTCAACTTGTTCTTTTGAGAGTACGCTATTTGCAATTTTTGTATCGTCAGCAAATTTTGAGATTGTGCAGGTGAGACCCTCATCTATGTCGTTGATGTAAATTAGAAAGAGAATTGGTCCTAGTACCGATCCCTGGGGTACCCCGCTACTTACATTGGTCCATTTAGATGCCTTACCGTTTATGACTACTCTTTGCTTTCTGTTGTTGAGCCAATTTTCTATCCATTTCAACACACCGTCTTGTATTCCATGCGCTTTTAGTTTTAGCAGTAAACGTTTGTGGGGAACTTTGTCAAAGGCCTTTTGAAAATCAAGGTATATAATATCTACAGCTTTACTCTCATCGTAGAGGTTGAGGATATCGTGGAAGAAGTCTAAGAGGTTTGTTAAACAGGAACGTTTTTTACGAAAGCCGTGTTGAGTATCTTTAAGTATGTTATTTTCCTCTAAGTGATTTACGAGTCTGTCTCGTATGACCGTTTCTAGCATTTTACATACAACTGAGGTTAAGCTAATTGGACGATAGTTACGGGGTAGGGATTTGCTGCCTTTTTTGAATATCGGTGTTACGTTGGCTAGCTTCCACTGATCAGGCATAGTTCCAGACTGCAAGGATTTATTGAATAGTAATGTCAGTGGTTTGGAGAGCTCATTCTTAGCTTCCTTTAGAACTCTAGGCGAGATTGTATCAGGTCCTGGCGTTTTATTTACTTTGAGTTTATCTAAACAATTCAATACTTCTCTCTCTGTAACGGTAATATTGCTTAGAAGATCTGAATTATCAATCTGAATCGGCGATGGTGTAGGGATATCACTGAGGTCTTCGGTTGTAAAAACTGATGCAAAGAAGGTATTGAGGGCATTACTCATTTGTACTTCGTCTTTGGTGTATTCTCCTTTTTCATCGACTAACGGTCCAACAGTTGAAGTAACTACTTTTTTCTTTCTGATATAACTATAGAATTCTTTCGGGTTTGTTTTACTTTGATTCGCAATATGTAACTCTAAGGTCTTTTTACTTTGCTTAATTAACTTTTTGGCTTTGCGTCGTAGCTCTACAAATTTCACCCGTTCTTCGTCATTTTGTGAGGATTTTAATCTATCATTAGCAAATTTTTTAGCAAGCAGGCAGTTTGAAATATCTTTATTCCACCATTTGGGCTTATTATTATGGCCTGGACGCCGTATTTTCGATGGTATGCAGTCTTGCACTGCTTTTAGGTAAGTGGTTTCGAATAACTTCCAAGATGTATTTATATCGTTATTGTTAATTAAAAAGCTCCAGTCAGTTTCTTTAAACATAGCTCTAAGTTTATGGAAGTTTGCTTTCTTGAAATTAGGGACTTTTTCGATGCTACTATTTGGTTCGTTACTAGTAAACTTTAAAGTGAAAGTTATCGTACGATGGTCGCTGTTACTGAATTCATCACCAACATTCAAATTCTCTATCAATTCTTCTTTTGTTGCAAGTACAATGTCAAGAACGTTATTACCACGGGTCGGCGTTCGAACAAATTGATAAAGCGAACTCTCTTGCAAGTTCGTATACAAGTCATGTCCGGAGTGTGAAGTAAGAGTATCGCCCCACTTGGTCACAGGTAAATTAAAGTCGCCAAAAATTACGGTATCTTGTGAGTTACTTACATCTGCAATTTGTTCGTAAATTTCTCGGTCAGTTTGCACTGATTGAGCTGGAGGTCTGTATATTAACGCAAGTATTATTTTTGTACCTTTATTATTCTTTATTAGCACAAAAGATGTGTCGACGTTCACAATTTGAGGTTTTGACACGAGGGTCGGGTTAAGACTTTCTTTGATATAAAATAAAACGCCACCTCCATTTTTATTTATTCGGCTGTTCTCAAACATTACATAACCGGGAAGTGAATACTCTGCTAAAAAGTCTCTATCTTCTGTATTGAGCCAAGATTCTGTTATGCCAATCACATCATAATTTTCTGTAAACACTAGTTCCTCTAAATCTGAAAATTTATTGCGTATGCTACGAGCGTTTGCATAGAAAACCTTTAAAGTTGCGGTTTTAGAACTCGCAGAACGTTCTTTCATCGAATTTTTGGTTCTGGTCGGATCTACATTTACATTCATGGCTGTCCTCGGTCCTCGGTCGTTATCCCTGACGGTTTTGAATTTGGGTCGTGTTGGTGGAGATTTATCCAAATTCGCGGTTCTTGACGGATTAGTATTTAATTCCTTTGTAGGTTGCCGTCCTCGCTGTCTTCGGTCCTCCTTCCTGGTTGTCCTGTGCTGAGTCGATTTCTTCTCCGAAAATCCTTCACCGCATCGTTGAGAAGACGCCCAAAACGTGCTGCTCCCACCTGGTTCAGATGAACTCCATCGTCCGAAAACAAATAGTCATCGTAGTAGAAATTGTCCCAGGTGTCGACGAATCCCACGTTCTCCTTCCTGCAGAGGTTTGCTAGACAACGATTTGTGCTGGTGGCTATGTTGTAAAATCGGCTCTCTACACCGAGCCGGGGGACGATTCCTGAGACGATGATCCTTGATGACTTCTCCTTAAACGACTTGATCAGCTGCTGGTACTTTAAAAGCAAATCTTCCGACCGGGTTCGCTGCACATCGTTGGATCCAACGTGGATGACGTACATTGTATTAGCAGGGGCCAGCTTTGATACTTCGTACCGCACAGTGGCGGTACAGTGGAGTACCAAGGAGTACAATCAGGTTGCGTTGCCACGCACTGGGTGCGTCACAATATATACATATATACTGTATATATATATATATATATATATATATATATATATATATATATATATATACACACTCAATTGTATTAAACTATGAACACTATTAAATGTTCCAAGCCCTGTAAATCGTCTAATAGTTCGCTATAGGTATTACGACCAATACTACTCGTCCATTACCGTTCCAGTTGTGAAGCGAACATCACACAAGAGTGTACTCAAGGGATATATATCAATAACAATACTGAAATTACATTACTGCGAACAGTGTTGATAAAATATTTGCTCACGATCGGGGAACCAAGCCGTTCAATTGGTTTAACGTTGCAAAATCAGATCAACGTAATAAATAAAACCAATAGAGTTGCAATGTACTGATAGCTTTGGTACTTAATTTTATCATTCTTTGCAATGAAGCCCAATAATCACATATCTATCCAATTATACTAACAGTTTGGAAATATCTATTACTTTACTGCCGTACTGCTACACTACACCATAACATTATTTAAACACAATCATCTATATTTTGTGATTGGTTGTGTATATATATATTACCAATTATTACAATAAACATAATATATATTATATAGTTTGACATAACAGTACAAAACACTCATATTCCCGCCCACCATGCACTCAATTAATGTAGTCTGTTGGCTGCTTTTCTATGACGACGCGTGGTTGCACTTAACAGCCAACACCCCCACCCAATTCCACCCCACTTGGGATAAAAGGATGTGCGGCAGTGAAGTATAGCGTAATAGAGGGTATATATGATGGATGGCTAGAAAATAGGGAAAATAAGAAAATGTAAGTTAATGTATATAGCATGATAATAGAATAGGCTGAAGAGTAAGAATAATGAAAAGATCAGGCACAAAAAAGAAAAAAGATATATATATATATATGTTAGTAAAGCCAGGTAATACATTTTCTTTAATACATTGGAGGTTGAAAGAAATGGCAATTTCTGCGTTGGAAATTTTATTATTCAAAGTTTCCAGGTCTCTGATGAGTTTTCGCTGGGTGGCAGGAAGTAGATGAAGGAGATGAGCAAAATTCATGGTGGTACAGGGTTACATTTATGTAAATGATGATATAGGACATACGACGCGTTTCACTGGACAACCAGCATTATCAAGTAAGGATGAAATGATATAAAAGGTAAAGAGGAAGGGTATATATAGAGGGTGGAGGATCAGAGGAGGCGAAAAACAAGGGGCAAAAGTCTACTATTGGTGGAGGGGTATTCTAGGAAAGAGAAAGGGGGGAACCGCTTCACGCATGCGCACTGGATGCGGGATGGTGGTCGGTTGGTGGGGTCGAAGCTGATTGGCTGCGTGTCGAGGGGCGTGGCCTAAGTTGTGTGGCGCCTGCGGAAGACGAAGCTGAAGGAGGTAGCGCGGGGGGCTGCGTCAAGGGCACCGGGGGGCGAGGGGGGGTGTTAGGTCCTGTAGGAAAGTGCCTTTTGGCAGAAGGAAGGATCTGAAGGTCCAGAGTTTGGTTGTTGATGTTGGGATGTAAGGCTTGGATATATAAAGCTTCGAGTATAGGTAATCTCCTTGGGTCACTTTCTTTATCGAGTATGGTGGTGTGTTTCTCTAACTCGTTGCGTGTGAGGTGAGGGTGGTTAGGGGTGAGATAGTGGTCTTTGATGGCTCCAGCCTGAAGGTGAAGAGTTAGCCGACGTGAAAGACGAGTCTGCGTCATACCAATATAGGAATGAGGTCCACAGTCCTCATAATTACAGGTATGTTGGTAAATGACGTAATCGTCGGTCATCGGGCTCTTTATCTTTGTGGAGGCTGGTTTGTTGTGGAGAACGAGGTTGGAGGTCTTGGGGGATTTGTAATAAATTATTAATTTGATTTTGTTTTCCGGGTTGGTTGGGTGGACATGCTTGAAGATTATTTCTTTTAAGACGGCCTCGTCATTTTTGTGTTCAGAGGACATGTAATTGCGATAGAAGATCTTAATTTCATTGGGGGGGTCAACGTTGGGAGGGCTTTGGGTGTACCATTTTTCAAGATGGTGGTTGATGGTGCTGGAGATGTCGGAGTTGGAGTATCCGTTATTTACTAAAACTTGGGATAGTCTTTCTAGTTCCTGGTGGGTGTCGGCCCAGGTAGAGCAGTGCGTGAGGGCTCTCCTAACATAGGCGGAAATGGAGGATAGAAGATAACGGCGGGGGCATTCACTATCGCCGTTGAGGCATTGTCCTGTGTTAGTTGGTTTAATGTAAACGGTGGTTTTGAACCCATGGTCGTTCAGAGCAACGAGGATGTCGAGGAAGGGGAGTTGTCCATTGTTAGATTTTTCAAAGGTGAAGTTAAGTCCGGAGGAGGTCATGAAGCGACGCTGGAGTTCCTGTAGTTCGTGGAGGTCCTTGATTTGCACGAAGATGTCATCCACGTATCTACAGTAGACGGCGGGTCGTTGGGCAGCTAGGAGCTCTTCCTCGATGGTACCCATGAAAAAGTTCGCAAAAAGAACTCCTAGAGGGCTGCCCATCGCCACACCGTCTATCTGCTTGTACATGTTGCCCCGGAGGCAAAGGAAGGGGGCCTCCTTGATACACAGCTCCAGTAGTGTTTTCAGGGCCTTCTCCGGGATGTCCAGTGTTGGTGTATCAGGGCAATGATAAATTCGACGTAGAATCATGTCAATGGTCCTATCCACTGGCACGTTGGTGAACAGGCTTTCTACGTCGAGAGAGGCGATTGTGTGGTTGTTGTTACGGGGGGCGTCTCGTAAAATTTCCAAGAAATCGTGGGCTGAGTTAAGGTTGAATTGGCTGGGCACGTAGGGGGTGAGGAGGTTGTTCAGGGCCTTGGCGATCTGGTAGGTGGCAGTGGGGATCTGGGAGATGATGGGGCGGAGGGGGTTCCCAGGTTATGCGTACGGAACCATCAAAACACAACTAGCCTTTACCTACCAGCTAGTGCAGGTTCCTAGTACCCAGTACGTGGGAAATACAACTAGCCTTTACCTACCAGCTAGTGCAGATTCCTAGTACCCAGTACGTGGGATATACAACTAAGCTTTACCTACCAGCTAGTGCAGGTTCCTAGTACCCAGTACGTGGGATATACAACTAACCTTTACCTACCAGCTAGTGCAGGTTCCTAGTACCCAGTACGTGGGATATACAACTAACCTTTACCTACCACCTAGTGCTGGTTCCTAGTACCCAGTACGTGGGATATACAACTAACCTTTACCTACCAGCTAGTGCAGGTTCCTAGTACCCAGTACGTGGGATATACAACTAACCTTTACCTACCAGCTAGTGCAGGTTCCTAGTACCCAGTACGTGGGATATACAACTAACCTTTACCTACCAGCTAGTAGCTTTACCAACAACTACTAACCTTTATCTAACAGCTACGAACCTTTACAAAATATTTCGATAAGTTGATGTCCTCAGACAGCACATTAACTTCGCAGCAAATCGTAAGAGAGTAACCTTTACACACTCGTTCATTATGACAACTGGCGATTTGAACGGTACAAAACACTAAATTACTGAATGACATGATGAATAGCATTGGCAAAGAAAAGAACATCAACTACTAATGACTCAAGTGCGCTTACCGTGAATATAGAGATTGTATTGGATACAAGCACTAATATTCTAGATGATGTCACGATAAACATTGTGTTCGGATGTCTACACAGCGACTAGAAGTGAATATAAACTCCTAGGATTTGTTCACATGTTGGCGAAGAAAAGAGCGGTAGAGGATGACTGTATTAATTTTGCAGGTATATGTTCACCTATACAGTCATATTCTGCCACATATTTAATTGTATATCTAAGTGTAGAGGATCTCTCAAACTATAAAGTAGTGCGTTTAAATGTGGAATTACAAAACACATAATGGAAGTAATGTGTACGCCCGATGGTACGCCCACTAACCCATCCTTACCGAGGCCCTTTCTAAACTGAATATAATTGTCTAATAATAGCTAGAATAAAACTTAAAAGACGTTGACAGTACAGACAATACGATGACGACGCATTTCATTTCTGTTTTCTGGGTATTAGTAGACGATTTTATCTAGACAAGGATTGGCATATGCAAGTCAGAGGGTTAATTGAGATAGTCTCTACTCTTATAATTCCCACAGAGCCATCTTCAGCTTCATAATGATAGCCAGGATAAAATGTCAAAATGTGTCATAAACTCCAAAGGGTAAAGCTGCTCAGGAGATATGACAAATAATATAACCAGTTAATTTTTAGGGTGCTTGCAAATTGCATTAGCAGGATTCACAAGGATTTCTCATGAAATTATGCGCGATTCAAAACTACCACACTCGCAAACCACCACAACCAAAATGGCTACAACATATATATCTTACTATAACTTATTGCTTAAGGGGGATCACCATTTATTTTTTATCTTTCTCTCCTTTTCTCTCTTTCTCTGGCTTGTATCCATTCGGCTCCATTCAGCCAACTGTTTTAACCCTTTGGCTGTGGGCTGTTTTGGGCTATTTAGTGCATATTCAGGCACTCCTGAATGATAAATCAAGCATCTGCATTAAATGAAGTGTATTCTGCTGAAAACTAGGCGAAAATAGCTTCAAAATGACACCAGAACGGACCGTATACGTGGTCTGGTTCACCCGCAGTGATCCCAGTGAAACGCGGGAACCCCACTATTATGTAACACTCGCTCGCTTTGCTACACTGATGAGAGAGACAGAGAAAGACTCGCCCAAGACACAGCCTAGCTCAGTGAGCCGCTCGGTGCTCTGAGGGTCGGAGGTGGGCCCCTCACGCTCCCACCCACTGACACTCAATTCTTATGTTTTTTACAGGCTTTTAAAGCCTGGAAATTGCTGTAACTTGCCAAAACATTCCAGAACGTCACCCGCAGCGAAAGGGTTAAGACGTTTATCCCCATCGAGGTTTGGACTTCTTACTGGCGAGCGATAGCGAGCCAGCATTGTATGGAGAAATCCGGCTTTGCCGGAGAAATTTTCTATCGAAAAATGTACAAATTTAGCTTGCCGTCAAAACAAAAATATATGCAGTGTATGCTGGCTCGCTACCGGCCACCAGGAAAATATTGACACCTGGTTGGGGATAAACGTCTTACAACAGTAGGCTGAATGGGGCCGAATGGATACAAGCCAAAGAGAGAGGGAGAAAAAGAGAAAACATAAATAGGTGGGCTCCCTTAACCCGTTATAGACCTTAACGCGTTTGGCAGTTTATCCTTAGACGATATTATACAGCTTATCAGTGGGAATGACAAGGGTAAATACTATCTCAATTGACTACTTGCGAGTTTCATTCTATAAGGAAGTTGAAGCTATAGACATCGATATTTAGCAGAATAACCAGCTATGTTGTTGTTGTTGTTGTTGTTCCCCAAGCTGCCTGGCCGAACAGCCCCAAGGCCCCGAGCAAGGCCAAGGCCATAACCGAGCGCCCCCACAGAATCCTCCCTGCCGACCACAATAAAGCCTGGGTGACCGAAGCCATTCCATGGGGGGGAGCTGAGGAGGGTGCGGAAACGCCCGGGAAACCAAAGCCCCACCTAGGGCCCTGTGCCCCTCAGCAATTATGAAGAGAAAGTTGAGGGGCAAAGAAAAAATTTGACGCTTTGGCTTCCAATCTTGGTAGATTGGGAGGTCAATCCACGGAAGAGACGCCGTCACTTGAGATTTAGAAAATATATAAGTAAAAGGAACAGTCAGAGTAAGCTATGGGTATGGCAGAGATCGCTCAGTTCTCACTCTGATAGACCAGCCCATCACCACATGACTAGAACCCAATCCTCTCAGCATCAGCTAGGAAAGGCCCTAGAAAGCCGCCTTTGGCGGGAGGATAGCTCCCCTATTTCAACCCCTTTCAGGGTTGGGCACCCGCCTTTATAACCAGCTATAATACGGTGTTAATACATTAATTAATACATAAAACCAAATTCAACATACTATTTATCCATCAGAAACCTACATAATTACTATATTTGTGTGTAATATCGATGTTTACAGGTCGAACTTCCTTGTAGCCTGAGACTCGCCAGTGGTCAATTAACCCTGTGACTTCCATATACCCTTCCATAATCTACATATAATCGTCTATTGATAGCCACTATAATCTGCCAAAACGCGTCATGATCCTCAAAAGGTTATCCAGTCGTACCACAGCCAAACCTAAAATAATCTATGTATACCTAGCCAAATCTAACCCTATGGCCGTTTTTGGAGTGTGTCAGTTTTGGCTGTGACCGATTAGTACTGTGGCAACTTGGCTTCCATCTGGTTCTTTAACCCCTTCCGTACCAACGACTTCTTTTTTCATTTGATTTCAGCTACATTTACACGATTTTATGAAGCTTATGCAAGATATATATTAGCTAAAATGATTGAAATAGTCTAACCTTTTAACTTAATGGGTAAACGTCTTTCCCTAGCCTAATATAATCGTCTAATCATTGCCAGAATATAATGAAAAGGATGCCAAAGGATTAATGAATGGATTAAAGCGATACATGCAAGTCATTTGGTCTTGTTCTCCCAATGTACCCCCAAATAATTTAGTCGTTCAGTTGATAACGTCCCTTCCTACCACCCTGCTGATTCAAACCCAGCTGAATGGAGTTCAATCCTGGCTCAGGTTGAAAAGTTCTGATATATAGCATGCGTTTATTATTTGTTTTTATATCTGGTTACCGGTTCCTCTTGAGCTATTATACTGTATATATATATAGATATATAGATATATATATACATATATATATATATATATATATATATACAGGGTGTCCCAGGAGGAAAGGGCATAACTTTGGGAAATGATAAAACAAGGTATTCTAAGCCTAAACAAGGTATTCTAAGCCTAAACAAGGTATTCTAAGCCTAAACAAGGTATTCTAAGCCTAAAATGTTCAATAACAAAAAGACCAAATCTCAACCGTTAAAAAGATATTGAAGATTTAATGTAGTGTCCTCCCCCGCATCACTGTAATGGACTCGTCCATGTCAAATAGTTTCCAACTGGTCCATAGTGAGCCAATATGTCCATAATAATTTTGCAACTTACAAAATTATAGTATCTTTATAATAACATGGTAAAATAATTGCAGAAAGATGTTGGTGTGGTAGGCACTAGGACAGCTAGGCCGGCCTTATGGGGAAATACTTAAGAAAATACCATTTTCAACATGCAATATCTCTATACCGGTCGAGATTTGGAATATTTCGTATAGAACATTTTACAGTAGGCTTAGAATATTTTGTTTTATCATTTCCCAAAGTTATGCCCTTTCCTCCTGGGACACCCTGTATATATATGTTTCTAATCTCTCAGTGGGGATCGAACCGTCGACCATCAGGACGATAGCCGACGCTTTAATCAACTACACCTCGACGACTGCCGTGGTGTAGTTGATTAAAGCGTCGGCTATCGTCCTGATGGTCGACGGTTCAATCCCCACTGAGAGATTAGAAACATTTAGTGGCTCACGTGTATTTGTGATATATTCTCAATATATATATATATATATAAAGTACCGTACACCAGCACCAATAGTATGCTAAGAGAGAGAGAGAGAGAGAGAGAGAGAGAGAGAGAGAGAGAGAGAGAGAGAGAGAGAGAGAGAGAGAGAGAGAGAGAGCGAGAGAGAAGAGGTTCAACAATCCCCAAAGGCACACTCTATGGGGCAATGGGTAGGAGGGGGAGGGGGATGCTGCTAAATTGCTTCCAAGATACATAATCAACCCGGCAAATGAAAATATATTCTCTTTGAGCTTTCTCTCTCTCTCTCTCCTCTCTCTCTCTCTCTCTCTCTCTCTCTCTCTCTCTCTCTCTCTCTCTCTCTCTCTGTGTTTATCTCTCTCTCTCTCTCTCTCTCTCTCTCTCTCTCTCTCTCTCTCTCTCTCTTCTACTCGCTTCAGCTAATCAATTCACTCGTTCCACACACACATATGCATAAACGCACAACCGCATCAACACTCACACACACACACAAACGAACACAAGCATCCCCACCTCCACACACGTCACACACACACACACACACACACGCATACATACACACACACACACTCACATCTACGCTCCTACACACAAACCATAGTACAAGCGAGGCCTGAAGTCAGATTGTATATCATACACACAAACACCTCCTCACACCCATACAGACGCACACAAGCATCAAGCACCACACACACACACACACGCACACACACACACACACACTACTGACACAAATACATAAATGCACACAAGCCTGCATAGAAAGACACACACAAACACACACACACCAGTAGCCAACACACACACACCAGCACACCAACTTCATTACAAGGGAGTTTTGACGTCAAACACAGGAACACAGGGAATATGGTAGTTGCCAATACAGGGCATCATAAATAGTAAAGGGAACGAGGGAAACACACGGGATATACTTGTTGATGTGGTGTGTGTGTCTGTGTGTGTGTGTGTGTGTGTGTGTGTGTGTGTGTGTGTGTGTGTGTGTGTGTGTGTGTGTGTTTTAATATGTGTGTGTGTTAGTGTGTGTGTGTGTGCGTGAGTGAGTGGGTGACAGTGGGATATGTTGTAGTGTTTGTATGTGTGTGTGTGTGTCTGTGTGTGTGTGTGAGAGAGAAAGGGTGTGTGTGTGTGTGATTAAGAGAGAGAGAGAGTGTGTGAGTGACATAGGGAGAATGTGAGTGTGTGTCAATCATTTCAACCAGTGTATAATTTTAAACAGTATATCATTTCAATCAGCACAATGATTTTCTATACCAGCATATATACTTTCAACCAATAGACAATTGGATAACTCGGTTTAGCCCCTGGTTGAGATCTATTGATAAAAACTGGTCTAGTGGTTGAATTCTCCACTCACCAAATATGTTATAGTCCTTTCATTCTAGGTTGGGCAGACATCGTAACCTTTTTACCTTTGTAACTCAAAAAGGACTAGAGCGAATGAGCTGCAAATGTAAACCCATATTTCCTGGCCAAGTCTTCCTATGTGGTAGAAATATTAGCTCAATTACTCTAGTCCTTTTTGAGTTATGAGAGGTTAGAGGTTACGATTTATGCCCAACCTAGATTGAACGGACTATAGTTGCCAATACAGGCATTCATAAATAATAAATATTACACACGCTGGAAAAAGCAGAGGGTATACCGTGTTATTTTTAAATCCCCTCACATCACTGTTTGCGTAAAGTTTTTTTTGGCGAATTTGAGTAAAAATTTCAACTATAGCGAGGTATTATCCGCACGACTTTCGCGGCGTTATTAAACAATATTCGCGTCAATCTGTTTTATATATATTTTACAATGCCTTCTGACAAAAATCCCTGGAAATAATATGGCAAAGCAATATATTAGATATTCCTTTTTAAGGGGTTAGGTGCTTGATTTTGGGGCTATGTTTTTATGTATTAACTTATTTTTTAGTTTTCTCGCCAAACATCCATCAAGCTTAAAACAACACTCCCTAGACCCCCTTTCAAGATAAATGTATACGTTTTTCGGTAGAAAAATGTCCCGGCCGAAAGCCGGTTTTTCCTAAAATTACATGCTCGCTATTGCTCGCCAGGAAAAAAATGACACCTAAATGGCGCGGATGGTCTTAATATTAACAAAGCAATGGGGCGAAAAGTATTAAAATCGTCAAACTAATGGAACGAACATCTCAAAACTAATGTGATAAACATGAGGGAGAAGGAGGTCCAGCAAAAGCGAGTAATACCCCCTTAAGCATGCGCACGCTTTTTGTCATATGGAGAATGACCAAGTTTTGTGAGTTTTCTACAATATATCATAACTTTAGAAATTGGTCTCTCATAATCTAACGGTAGTTTTCATCATTTTAAACTAAAACCAGAGGCATGGATGACACGAAGTGGATAAGAAAAATGGTATCGTGTTTTAGTACTTATTATAATCAGCGATAATTTTTAAATACACGAATACGGTAAAACTGTCAAAGTATACTGTCACACACACACACATACACACACATACACAAATACCTTTCATATTACAAGCGAGAGTTGATGTCAAGAACTGTACATTCAACACTCACATGTGGTGGTTGTTGTAGTTCCCCAGACTGTCTGGCTGAGCAGTCACGAGTCCGGTTGACCGAAGCCGCGCCAGATGCCCGAAGGGGCCAGGATGAGATGAGATGTTTCTCTGAGAAGGCAGCGGGGGAAGTTATCATCAGCCTACAGGCTTGCTCCCCCAGGCCAGCGCTTCCAACACCCGCCCCCATGCAGTACCACCTCCAGCACCTAGAAGGAAAAGGGTCAATCAAATGATCTTGTAATAAAATTGCTAAAACAAAAAATCGATTGTTTTTATCTACTTTAGAGTTGTGTAAGGGTGTTTTGATGTGTGATAATAAAAGGAAATGCATATTTACCCATTAAACAACAATCTAAAAACACGCCCCTCCACTCGCGAAAAATAACTATTTGGCCATAACCGTTTGCCGTGGGATACAAAATGTGTTGAAGGGGGGGGGGGGGGGGGCAAGCCCCCCCTCACCCCCTCCCCAAAAGATTTATTGAAATCCTCATATATTTAAATAGTAGGGGGCAAAAACCAAATTTTCCCCAACGCGAGATGCCGAGGCTACACTCGCGGCGGATGTAAACAGAGCCAACCGCCTCTTGCGAGGTAGGCGATATAGAGGATATTTTATTTTTCTTCAGGATCAGTAATACATTTTTACGGGCATTTAGACACATAAGGAATGAAATACATGGTATAGGAAATCTATAGGCAACGATAAAATCGATGTGTGAATTTAATTACAAGATCTACATATTGTCCAGGCTGATTGGTCGTTTGTCGTTGTGTAGATCAGATTTTACCCTAAACTATGTTGTGGAGAAATATCTGGAGAAGCAAAAAAAGGTGTATGTTGCCTTTATAGACTTGGAGAAGGCCTATGACAGAGTGGATAGAGAAGATATGTGGAAAGTACTTAGAATATACGGAGTAGATGGCAAGTTGCTGAAAGCAGCGAAGAGCATGTATGAGGGTGCAAAGGCAGCAGTACGTGTGGAGAATGAGCAGAACGAGTTCTTTGACCTGAATGTTAGGTTGAAACAGGGGTGTGTGATGTCCCCGTGGTTGTTTACTGTATATATGGATGGAGTCATGGAAGAAATACTAGGAAGAGCAGTGGATGTTGGTGTATCGCTGAAAAGGGAGGGAAATGAGTGGAAGCTGCCTATTCTGCTGTTTGTGGATAATACAGTTCTGATGAGCGAAAATTAATGGGAATTGCAGGGTCTGGTAAATGAGTTTGGAACAGTGTGCAAAAACGAAATTTGAAGGTAAATGCGGGGAAGAGCAAGGTTATGGTCTTCACAAGGGGTGAAGTCACAGAGTGTGAGGTGAAGTTGAACGGTCAGGCTATGAAGATCGTCAACCCTTTAAAGTATCTGGGCAGTGTGTTGAGTAAGGATGGGACTATGGATGAAGAAGTGCGGGAGAGGGTACAACAGGGGAAGAAGGTTGTAGGAATGCTGAAAGCAGTAACAAGTGTTACGGCTGGATCGGCAATACATATTCGGGATTCTTGATCGTAGGACAGAAATGGCTTAAGTGACAACGACACGCTCGATTCCAGTCCCAAATACTATATGCTCCAGACAACAAAAGCACCAACGCCCTACAGAGTTATCGTCTACGGTAACGAGGTACCTTAACTCGGCGAAAGTGTACAACAGGGGTAGGCTATGAGGCTAAACTCCCTCAGACATTTATAGGTTACGTTATTACTAAAGAAATGCAATACTCAAGAAACTACGTTAATATTAAGCCTCTAATAATGTAGAATAGAAGCAGGCTAAAGGTATGACAGTGAAATGCTAAATGACAAATTTACACGCCTACTTGAAAGCGCGTGCACTACACTAACTGTCCCCTACTAACATGCACTAGCATGTAGCATACAAGATGTTCATGATCCAGTAGATACCTAATAATACACATGGGAGGAACATAAATAGTAGTCACTTATTATAATAATGAATCTATACTTGGAATAACTAAAAGGTTGCAGGCAACAGTACTGCGCCGGTAGCCTACTACCGCATAGGCTACTTCGCTTCTCTCACTCTGTCTCCCCTCCGAGTCCGTATGCGCCCTACGTAACAAAACTCCGGACACAGCAGCAAAACGACAGTGCAGTTAATTGATACATGAAAGTATTAATAGTGTTGTCTTGTGTGTGAGTAATGTGTATTGTAAAGTGTTACATACATATACTTAAAGAGAGCTGCAATGCATAGTAAAATAAAGATATATCCCACTCATCATCCCCATGTGTTCTAGCTAGCAGGCCAAGTCACAGGAACAACGAGTCCCAGCACCGAAAGCGAGAACCCAGGAAAAGACTGTAGAGAACACAAGGACAGATAAATTACGTTACTCTACTATACCGGCACTACGAGCGAGCTGTAGTCTCGGGTGCTACACTCGCTCCTGGCTCGGTATGCAAATCAAGGCTAAGTCCTCGTCCCTCTACAGACAACTCCTGGGCATGGTCGGGCTCTTACACATGGCACCAGTCTAGTCACAAATGGGATGATGAGTGGGGCATATAACTCGTGAACATGTAGAACGTTCACCAACTATCCTCATCAAGAAGATCGCTGTTCACATTAACCCCTTAAATCTAATACATGTAAATATATGCTTGTCCTAAGAGTAATACGAGAGGTGAGTGCTGAAATTCCTTTAGGACCTCAAGGGAAGGTTATGCATTTAAATAGAGAGAAGAATGAAATGAGAGTAATGTCGTCAGAGAGAAAGAGTGCAACCGTGAGAAGTTGGGAGAGAGGGCAAGGGATGTTAGAATCTCAAAGGTTCTAGGCAACCTGGTCATGGAACACGCAGCCAGCCTCCAGGCAATGTGCTGTACGACAACATGGGCCCAGCCCAAGCAGCGTAGGCAGGCAACAATGGACTACCAGCCCTGTCGCGCCTAGCTATAAGCGCAAGGCTGCCAACCAGTCCATACGTCTGGCAACCCACCCGGCCGGCAGCGTGGCGCATTGCTACCCTCTTGCTCTGAAGCCTAACTCACTCTCTCTCTCTGAACTCCCATTGTCCTATCTATCAACTTCTCTATTGATACTACATATTAAATGGAAGGTCTCGACATGGCTTAAAACAAAACCCACCACTGGTTAGCACATGACGAGACCTTTGCAGAGATACAAAGAACATAGTTATAAGTTGTTACACTCAATATACATTGCGGCTGACGGTAGCCAGATCACGGGCGGTACAGTCGAGTACCAAGGAGTACAATCAGGTTGCGTTGCAAAGCACTGGGTGAGTCACACAAGAAATAGGGTGGTCAGTATGGAAGTGAAGAAGTCCTTGCATGACAGTGTGGTAATCCCGACACCGACTTACGGAAGCGAAGCATGAACGTTAGTTGAGAGACTCAGACCAAGAGTGAGAGCGGTGGAAATTAGTTACTTAAGAAGTACTTAAGACAGACGAATGAGGAAGTAAGAAGGAGGTGTGGTGTGAAGGTAGATGTGCTGGAAAGTGTGAAAAGGAACAATTTGAGATGGTTCGGCCATATGGAACGTATGGAAAGCGAGAGAATGACTAAGAAGGTGAACGAGAGCGAGGTGGAAGGACAAAGAGGGAGAGGTAGACCGAAGGAGAGGTGGAAGGATGGAGTGAGGAAGTATATGGATGAAGGCAGTGCTGGTTGGGAGGAGGGGTGTCGACTGACTAGGGACAGAGGTGCATGGGGACGGTTCATTCGTGGGGATTCACCGCGTCGGGCAATAGATAGATAGATAGATATATTGTCCAGGAAAAGTAGTACAGGAAATGAGACAGACAGAAACGGCTAAGGTAGTGTAGAGAATGTCAAACCCCACTCTAGATAGGGCCGACCCTCACCCTACTCACATGTGGTTTTAATTGTGGGCTGACAGTTTTCACCCCGTTGTCCACGCTGCTGTGGTACAATCACTGAACATTCCATCTACCATTCTCTGTACAGTACTTGCTGGTCGATGATGCTGTGGCTAATGGCACTGGTAGAAGAGTAGGATGAGTAGGTCATCTATTGAATACTGGAAATCATCGAAATCCTTACATAATGTATCTTGTGTTGGGCAGTGTTATTTTCTAATTTCTTAGAGTAATACTTTGTACATCTTTGAGAGCAAACTTAAAATCTGGAGTTAAACAAGAGGAGTCGGCGGGAACAATGAGGGTGGGATGGTCGGGAAGGTTTTTGTTTAACAGTCCCATTGTCAGCTTCTACCAATACACTAATTCAAACTTGTATTTTATCATACAAATATTTGACCATAAATTTGTAACCCTTATCACTGTCTGAGTACCTAGAAATTATAGTATTGTTGTGAGCAGTGGTAGTGATGCTGTTGGTGGATTTTAGGTAGAAATTTATAGCTGGGTCTTATCTTTCCTTTTTTTTTTTTTTTCATTCAAGCCTTTTCACTTAGATCGTTGTGTTGTTGTTCAATAGATGGCGCTGGTGGTCAGTGGGAGAGGGCTGGGAGCAGTAGATTATCTTCACTTATATTTCAACCCCAATTCGCTTTATTTACTTCCAGATATGATCACAACCGACACAGATCACTAATGGGTATCGTGGTAAAGCGGCATTAATGTAAACTCTTTACTGCCACAAATATTGACGATAATCCCTGAGTACTGAATCCCTGTCTGTACCACCGGTCACCAGTACAAGTTAACCAGACACACACACACACACACATACACACATTTTATCTTACAAATACAAATATTTCAGGGAGACGTCAACATATGAATGAATACCAAGTTAAGCCTTAGATGATACGATGACGCATTTCAGTTTTGTTTTCTGGCCATTATTAGACGATTTTACTCAGATAAGGAAGGGCGTATGGAAATCAGAGGGTTACTTGAGAGAGCCTTTACCCATATAATTCCCAAAGATCATTCCTAAACTGTATAAAATCGTCTAATGATAGCCAGAATAGGCTGTTCAATATGAAAATGGCATAATCTTCCCCCAAAAATAAGTGTTAAACTGGACTAAATCATAAAAAAATCATAATACCGATTAAAAAGAAAAAAAACCACACAAACCAAAAACACTCCCTAAACCCTTATACTGATTGGATACTGAAAAATCGACACTGAACTCTCCCGGCCTCGTCCCGGCAGGATTGACTGAACGAAATACATATACTTCATCAAAAAAGATTTCCCTGCATCCCTTTTCCCCCAACCCGATTTGTGTCCATCTAGTTCGTGAGCCGTTCGATATGATATTGTTGTTGAGCCAGGATATGTCCGTTACACATGTTATCAAGGTAATAAACCAACATGCGTAGCTACCTTAACTCTTGAGGATTATGACGCGTTTTGGCAGTTTATTCTGGCTATCATTAGACGAGTGTATACAGCTTAGAAAGGACTTGTGGGAATCGAAGGGGTAAAAACTATCTTAATTGTCTCTCTAGCCCCCATAGTCTCTTCCGAAACTTAATACATCGTCCAAAATAGCCAGAATAAACTGTCGAAGCGCGTCATAATCCTAATTTTTCTATAATATTCAAGATACCACCTCGGATTCCAGTGGGTATTGCAGTTTTATCTCCCATGTAGCACAGTTTTTTGTTTTTTCTATATTCCAACTACTCCCTCTCGGGCATAGGTTGATAGCCTTTACACTCTACCGCTGAACACGGTGAGGCCCGTGAGGTCTTGTTCCAGCCTAGGGAGTGAGACATGTGAAGCACCTATTTCACGGTTCGAACCCAACTCCATCTCTGAAGCTGCTTCGCCTCTGCGCCTCACAGTCTCACTCCCCAGGCTCGGACCCTCACTCTCAGAACACCACCTATTGAGCAATTAACTCACTAGGCATTGCCCCCCTGTAGCATATTTTGAATATGGGAATATTCATACAGTGCTATTTAATCAGGGAACAATGAGGGTATTTTGTTTTGGCATTTCGGTGTGCTGTGGTATTGCACTGAAATTAGGTACAGCACAAATTCCATCCCAATAATATCTTCCCATTGACATATTGGGATTCGAACCCGGGTCCATTGGATTACCAGCCCAGTGGCAAGACCACTCTGCCACACCTCCCCCTTTGGTGGGTCACATCTATCTGTATGTAAAATTACAGATCAGTATTAAAAAAAACAAAAAAAACACACACACACAACAAATCTGATTTCTGATCCCCAACAGCAACAAGAACTACAGCAACAAGAACTACAGCAACAAGAACTACAGCAACAAGAACTACAGCAACAAGAACTACAGCAACAAGAACTACAGCAACAAGAACTACAGCAACAAGAACTACAGCAACAAATACTACAGCAGTAACAAAGTCGACCATTCAAAAAATATATACTGTACAGTCTGGGACTAAAGTCGTGGTATGGATCTTCAGCAATCCATTAGTGCCCTCTGGCGGCGGTATTTGAAGCAATCCAAGATTTGGTATATATATATACCGGGTATATATATATATATATATATATATATATATATATACAGTATATATGTAGGCTATATATTAGTCATATATTTTTTCTGTATCTATATATAATATTCTATTTATGTATTTTTATATATATATTTTGTTATTGTTATATTATATATGTATCTATTTATGTACACACAAATAGATACACATATAATATAACAATAACAAAATATGCGACTAATATAACCTGTATATATATATATATATATATATATATATATATATATACCGGTATATATATATATATATATATATATATATATAAGTAAATACATGAATACATAAATATAAAGTAAACCTAAAACAAAAAGAGATACCGGTTACGAAAAAAAATAATAAATAAATGAAAATAAACAACTCCCTCATCCCTTATCTTGCCTGAGTACAGACACACGACACGGCACCACCCAGCTCTCGTCCCAGCTCAATGGAAAATACACGTAACTCATCCAAAAACTTATATTCCTACATCCCTTCCACCAGTCAGAACGTTTCCATTTACTTCACATATATGCGCGGAATTTCGGTGTGAGTATCCTAGGTTCTAGCCCTTGGAGTGCCACATGTATTTGTTGATTGTATTAATTGAGTTTGGAAGTAAAGTTGGTTGGGGAAAATAATATGAATTGTATTGAACCCCTTGAGGATTATGACGCATTTTAGCAGTTTATGCAGGCTATCACTAGACGATTTTATACAGCTTAGGAAGGATTTGTGGGCGTTAAAACGGTAAAAACGGTCTTAATTAACCCTTTGACTTCCATATACTCTTCCTAATATGAGTAAACATCGTCAAAAAATAGCCCCCAAAACAGAAAAGACATGTGTTATCGTATCCTGTAAGGGTTGATGGATAAGTCATTCTCACACGATGGCTAGAAGGATAATGAACTAAAGGGGGTTGAGTGTAAACGCACCACAATAATATTGTGACGCATGCCGAGTATGAGCATGCTGTACAGAACGCTCAGTCAGGCCCCACTCTCGCTAGGATCGTCAGGGCAGGAACTTTGGCTGTAGTCTGTGTAGAGTTTCCTAACTCAGTTTATGTGAACCGTTGTACTATAAGTATTATAATTATGTATTTTGTTTTCTTCTAAGTCAACGAGTTCTATTTTAAATCATTAGTTATAAGTGTTGTGTGTGGGACTTATTGGTAATGATGAGAGGAGAGAGAGTGCGTAACGGGGGGAACAGTGAGTGCGCCACGCTGCAGGTAGGCCTAATTCCCTCCTCCCTCCTCCCTCCTCCTTCTCAGCGCGTGGGAAATCCTTTGTCGATCCCAGATTGAGAGAATATGACGTCATGATTGCCAGTGGGCGGTCCTTAAGTAGTTTGAGATATGCCGCTAGAGGGCCGAGTATAAAAAGAGAGGTTCTTGCCACCATTCTTCAGAACTCATCAGGCAGAGCGACTTCTCATATCCCTTGCAACTATCCATATTCTTCCGACTGATGTGAACTTTCTCTACTCTCTGAACAGCCTATCTTCTTCTCTTCTCGTCCCTTTTTAACCAATGACCCCTTTGGTGCAGATTTAGTCAGCCAAAGTATTATCGCTTGAGTTCTCACGAGATAAGTGCCTGTTAGATAGCCTATTTTTGGAAGGGTTAACTAGAATAGGATTGATTGATGTTTGTTGCACTCGTATATGCATTTCCCTGTGTGCGATTATTCATGTTCCTGTTTTCTGCTGGTTTAGGCAATGCTAGACTGGGATAGGGTTTCTGAGTTGTGATTTCCTATGAGTACTAGGTTGCGGTTGAACCAGTACAATTGCAACGGAGACGTGGAACGCCTAGGTGGTCTTTCTGACTGTGTACCGTGGGAGTTTAGCACTGTGTTGCGAGTGAGGGCTTTTGCCTCTGCCACCCAACACTGTGCTATCTCATTTGCTTGACTTTGAGAGGATCGCCAGGAGAGAACCAGATACTAGTGATCTGGATCTCTCAAGAGAGCATCCCGTCAATTAACGTAATTTGGCCGCACAGTCTTAAGGACCTCGCTAGGCTACGAGCCGCTTGCTCAGCCATTGTCTCTTAACCTTATGTATCCCAGCTAGACTTTGCTCGACCAGCAGATACAGCATAGTATTGAAGCTTCTCCTTATGTATATTATTGTTTATGCACTATTGATTTCATGTGTGGCACGCTTAGCTACTTCAGAGATTAGTGGCCCACGAGCACAATCTTAGTAGGCTATTGCCAGTGCATTGTCGGAGTACTTCTTCTTAATGTTTGCCATATCCTATTGCTTATTCTTATAATTCTTCTTATGTCAATTTAAAGCCTTTAATTACCAGTGAGTTATTCATTAAATTGCTGTTCAAAATCCGATACTTACTTCTTATGAGTATTCGAGAAGCATCTAACTTATCAGAAGATTCCTTGCTTGATGCTCGAGGACTATTGTTTAACGTAACGTAATAGTGCCGATCCGAAGTAGAGGGTGGAGGACTTCTTAAGTTCTTAGTTCAAGGGTGGATTACTTCGGCTTCGGCCAACACTATTCTTTAGTGTTGTAGTACTTTCTTCTTTGTTTGATTGTTGACCAGACTAGATAACTCCCGTCTTGTTATTAGTCTGTTGTGTGAAACGCTAGTACCGAGTTCTTGTATACCCCGTTATAGCAGATAGAACTCTGGAGGGTAGTGGCGTTTTTTGTTCGGCTGGCAGTACTCTGGGGTTGGGATCGTGTGTTTCCGTTGTGGCAGCGAGCCATACTCGAGTCCTGTGTAAGAGCCCTAGTGTACCCGAGTGCCCGGTCGTAACAAATGGCGACCTTGCTTAGGATTTTGTGAACAGTATAATTTTTTGCAGAGTTGTACAACATTTGTTTGTTCGTACTTTAGCGTGCATATTGAAGAATATTTTTTTTTGTAAGGTAATTAGGAGAGCATTTAAGAGACTCCAGTTAATTTAGTAATTAGTGCTTACATAAGGGAGTTTAACACTTTTGTCTCGAGAATTTTTTGTGAACTTCAGTATGTCGTGCCCTAGTATTGACGAGGAGCGAGAGATGCCATTTGAGGAGGTGCCGTTAGTAACTAGTGAGGAGGATGCTAGACTTTTTGTGAGTAAGCAGTACCATGTGACGGAGGAGAGGCTGACTGGGGTGAATGTTTATGGCTTGCACCTGATAGCCAAGGTTTTGGGTCTATCCAATGTAGGAGGGATGTCCAAGGGGGAGCTGATTTCCTGGGTGTTGCGTGGGCGACATGGGGTTTCGGAGGAGAGGGCGTTTGGGGGGGTTCCTCCCCAGATCCCCTCTCACTCGACTCCCACAGTGCCGTCCACTCAAGTACCGGAGGTTAGCACCCTCCCACAGAGGGATGAGAATTGGAAGATTGGAGTGCCCTCGGGCGGTGCGTATGGTGGTTCCCCAGTTCTTGCCCCCCCTCCTTCAGTAGTGGCAGCTCCCTCTTCCTGCCTGTCTCCAGATATGATATTTAGACTTGAGCTTGCTAAAATTGAGGCTGAGGCTGAGACCAGGAGGCAGGAGAATGAGACTAGGAGGCATGAGGCTGAGTCTAGGAAGCAGGAGAAGGAGATTGAGGCTGAGTCTAGGAGGCAGGAGAATGAGACTAGGAGGCAGGAGAATGAGACTAGGAGGCACGAGGCTGAGCTTAGATACGACTCAGAGAAATATTGTGCTCAAATAGATTTAGATAAGACTCGTGCAGAGTCGACAGGGATTCGGATGGGCCGTGAGGGCCAAGTAAGAGAACAGTCCTTGTCCCACTTAGTCAAGTTGGTGCCGGCATTTAGTGAAACTGAAGTCACAGAATTTTGTAATCGTTTTGAGAAGAAGTGTAGGGAGCATAATTGGCCTGAAGAGAAGTGGGCAGCTCTGGTCTCCTCAAGACTTACGGGTAAGGGTCTGAAGGCTTATGATGCACTGCCTTTAGAGTCTTGCATTGACTACCCAGAATTGAAGAGAGCTGTCCTACGGGCATACGAGTTGCAACCAGAAACATATCGATTGAAGTTTCGGGGTGTTACAAAGACTAGGGAGGCGACCTTTCTTGAACATGCCCGGGACTTAAAAGATGCACTTGCTAACTGGACACGTTCTGAGAAAGCTGAGACGGCCGAACAGTTGACTGAGCTGTTTCTGCTCGAGCAGTTTTATAAGTGTACTGGTGCAGATATGACTTTAACTATTAAAGAAAAGAACCCTAAAACTCTACAGGAGGCAGCTGAGATGGCTGACCTCCGGCTATCACTAATTCGTGGGTGCGGGTCTGCCCAGCATAGTGAGGCAGGTAACAAGGGGCGTGATGCCCCACCCCCCCCCGAGTTAGTGATATACATTATGCAAACAAGTACAAGAGCTATGATACCAAGACTGACCACAAGACTAGCACCGTCCCATTTAAGAAGGGGCCGGGCCCTTCCCAGTACCAAGGGAAGCCCAGAGGGGAGTTGGAGTGTTATCATTGTCATGAAAAGGGGCACTTTGCAAGAGTCTGTCCTAGCAAACCACCTACAGCAGCTGTGTCTTTGGCCTGCAACATTGGTGTGTCTCCGAAGTCTTCTGAGTTTGCCCGGGGCAGTTCGTCAGAGGCTGAGGCACAGCCAATGCAGAAGCACCTGGGAGGCTCGAACCCTGCTCAGGATGCTTTTTGCGACCATAGAGGGCGGGGTTGCGTGATGTGGGCGGGGCGCAAGCATGGAGTAGAGGTCTTGCGTGATACAGGTGCTTCCCAGACTCTGATGAATAACTTGACTGGCTACCCTATAAATGCGGCTCGGGTGGTAGTGGTGCAGGGTATTAATGCAACTCGGTCATACCCGCTGGTGCGGTTGGAGTTGGAGGTGGATGGTGTGGCACGTGAATTGGATGTCGGGATTGTGGAGAAACTGCCAGTGGAGGGCGTCGACCTTCTTCTCGGCAACGACTTTGCAATGCCCGCTTCTGAGGTTCTACCCTTAGTCGTTGCCGAGAGGCCGGCCGACGTGAGTAGGGAAGAGCGAGAGTGTGTCGAGCGGTGCCAGGCACAACCCATGGCGTGTGCTGTCACCCGAGCTCGAGCAGCTACAGTGTCACAGCCTAGTCCTCCGTCTTCAGACCAGCAGAGGAACGATCAACAGGAGGAGGCTAAAGCTGGAGTTGGTTTTAAGAGTTTTGACTCGGCGGCTCTCCTGGGTGATTCAGTATTGGCACCTATGTTAGAGTCTGGAGAGGCCCCAGGACCTGTCACAGCTAGTGAGGAGGTAGGGCCGGAAGAGACTCCGAGGCAGCAACGTTACACACGGAGAGAAAAAAGGGTTGCTCAGTTTGATATTGGGGAAGGACTTGGGTTGCTTCGGAAGCATCTAGACAGGTTGGCTCCCTCAGATATTTGTAAACTGCAGTTGGAGGATCCGGAAGTTCAGAAGTGTGGTAATGGTGCTGTCGAGATTAAACACGAGGACGGGGAAGCATGTCATGTGAACCTGTTGGAGGAGTTTGTGAGGCAACCACCTGAGCAGCCTACTGTCCCTGCGTTGGTCTGCCGCGGCCAAGGTGGAGAAGGAGAGGGGGGCAGTAGGGCACAGGTGGAGGAGAGTAGGGATTGTCATGTCTCGGCGAAGCAGTGGGCGGGGGACACGAGTCTGGTGGCTGTGGAAGCGCTAGAGCACCTGCCTGAGCAGCAGTGTGCAGCACTCCAGCACCAGCTCGGTTCATACCCCACTGGTCGTGCCGAGCCCCTGAGTCTCACAACTCGGACGGTGCGAGATGTTCCGCGGGCAGGTCACGTGAATGTTAAAAGACCGTTAGCCTCGTTGTTTCGGTGGTTCAAGGTGGGCGACGAGGCTTTGGCATGGTTGCCAGGTCAGGGTCGACCCATGGCTGCCAAGGGTGGTGGTCAAAAGGAGGACATTGAGCAGATTGGTAAGGTCGGCTGTGGTATCGCAGTGCCCGGTCGTCGCATAGCCTCCCAATGCTGCTCTAGTCTAATGCAACAGCCCTACCATAGACCGACTGTATCTGGCCATGTCGCTGAAAGCGGTGATGCTGCGCAGGCAGATGTCGTCACAAGGAATGCGGGGGTGCGCATGTACGGTATCGGCGGGGAAACCTTAGCAATAATGAACTATGGGAGTGACTGCACAGGTGGTACTGATTGTCCCTCTCATGACCTGGCTGTTCTAGGGACGAAGGTGGAGAAGGAGGGAGACTACAGGTTAGAAGCTGCGGTCTCGGCTGGGTTGTGGGAGGGCACTAGGCATGTTGTTCGTGGAGACAGTGCAAGGCAGTTGTTTATTAGGCTATAGCAGTACTTTCGCATGTTTGTTGCTTCTTCAGACCTGATGTACGGGGTAGAATCCGACATGCAGGCTGGAGATCATGCAAGGCTCAGTTTAATTCCCTACCGTATAAATCCTGCTCGACAGCCTATGGTGCAAGCAGAGCTGGATTACGTGTGGACGAAGGGTCTGAGGGATAAGGAATGTCGTGAGTGGTCGTTGCTTGTAACTTTGTCCGAGCGTGCTAAAGAGGTATGTGGTTTTGTTGTGGACGGGAGTACCTACCAGTGCAATGTTATGCCTGACGGACTTAAGAATGCACCAGCAACGTGTCAGAACCTGATGAATGAAAGTGAAAAGGACAATGATGCGCTGGGGCATTTCGAGGTCTATGTTCCAGCCTATGGTCCGGTCGTTGTAGTTTACCCAGATCATCACCCTCTCAAGATCTTGGACCAGTTTCACAATCGGAATATGAGGCTGACCAGGTGGTCACTAAGGTTATTGGTATATAACCTGGACATACGCCATATTGCCGGTTGTGACAACGAGGTTGCAGATGGTCGTTCAAGGGTATATGATCCTGGGTAGATTGACACACGGGTAGCCTCCTGCTTTAGTTTGAATGGTATTTTGCGCTTGGTGCTTGTTGGCTCGCGGTTGTAGCCCAGCGTATTGGGTCGTAAAGCAGGAGTTGAGCGTTTGGTATAGAAGAAAAAAAATAGGCTGCCCTTATAGTGCAGCCGGAAAAAACATATTAAAATATAAAAATCATAAAAAAACTCTTTCTTTTGTTATAGATAATTGTATAAGTTTGTCATAGCCTATAGAGTTTGAGTAGTCCACGAACTATCAAACGGCTGAGCTGCTGTAAGCTCGCTCTGGGAGCATGATATTATGTCTTTTACTATTGTTGGGAGGAGTTATGAAATGTGAATTTTTTTTTTATAAGATGTGTTTTAGTGGTAAACTCAGCGTTGTTTTAGTGCCATGCGGTCGCTGGGTGTGAGGGGTTTGATGAGGTTCTGTGTGTCAGATTTTAGCTCAGGGTTGAGCAAGTAAAATCTTGGGGGAGGTGTGACGCATGCCGAGTATGAGCATGCTGTACAGAACGCTCAGTCAGGCCCCACTCTCGCTAGGATCGTCAGGGCAGGAACTTTGGCTGTAGTCTGTGTAGAGTTTCCTAACTCAGTTTATGTGAACCGTTGTACTATAAGTATTATAATTATGTATTTTGTTTTCTTCTAAGTCAACGAGTTCTATTTTAAATCATTAGTTATAAGTGTTGTGTGTGGGACTTATTGGTAATGATGAGAGGAGAGAGAGTGCGTAACGGGGGGAACAGTGAGTGCGCCACGCTGCAGGTAGGCCTAATTCCCTCCTCCCTCCTCCCTCCTCCTTCTCAGCGCGTGGGAAATCCTTTGTCGATCCCAGATTGAGAAAATATGACGTCATGATTGCCAGTGGGCGGTCCTTAAGTAGTTTGAGATATGCCGCTAGAGGGCCGAGTATAAAAAGAGAGGTTCTTGCCACCATTCTTCAGAACTCATCAGGCAGAGCGACTTCTCATATCCCTTGCAACTATCCATATTCTTCCGACTGATGTGAACTTTCTCTACTCTCTGAACAGCCTATCTTCTTCTCTTCTCGTCCCTTTTTAACCAATGACCCCTTTGGTGCAGATTTAGTCAGCCAAAGTATTATCGCTTGAGTTCTCACGAGATAAGTGCCTGTTAGATAGCCTATTTTTGGAAGGGTTAACTAGAATAGGATTGATTGATGTTTGTTGCACTCGTATATGCATTTCCCTGTGTGCGATTATTCATGTTCCTGTTTTCTGCTGGTTTAGGCAATGCTAGACTGGGATAGGGTTTCTGAGTTGTGATTTCCTATGAGTACTAGGTTGCGGTTGAACCAGTACAATTGCAACGGAGACGTGGAACGCCTAGGTGGTCTTTCTGACTGTGTACCGTGGGAGTTTAGCACTGTGTTGCGAGTGAGGGCTTTTGCCTCTGCCACCCAACACTGTGCTATCTCATTTGCTTGACTTTGAGAGGATCGCCAGGAGAGAACCAGATACTAGTGATCTGGATCTCTCAAGAGAGCATCCCGTCAATTAACGTAATTTGGCCGCACAGTCTTAAGGACCTCGCTAGGCTACGAGCCGCTTGCTCAGCCATTGTCTCTTAACCTTATGTATCCCAGCTAGACTTTGCTCGACCAGCAGATACAGCATAGTATTGAAGCTTCTCCTTATGTATATTATTGTTTATGCACTATTGATTTCATGTGTGGCACGCTTAGCTACTTCAGAGATTAGTGGCCCACGAGCACAATCTTAGTAGGCTATTGCCAGTGCATTGTCGGAGTACTTCTTCTTAATGTTTGCCATATCCTATTGCTTATTCTTATAATTCTTCTTATGTCAATTTAAAGCCTTTAATTACCAGTGAGTTATTCATTAAATTGCTGTTCAAAATCCGATACTTACTTCTTATGAGTATTCGAGAAGCATCTAACTTATCAGAAGATTCCTTGCTTGATGCTCGAGGACTATTGTTTAACGTAACGTAATAGTGCCGATCCGAAGTAGAGGGTGGAGGACTTCTTAAGTTCTTAGTTCAAGGGTGGATTACTTCGGCTTCGGCCAACACTATTCTTTAGTGTTGTAGTACTTTCTTCTTTGTTTGATTGTTGACCAGACTAGATAACTCCCGTCTTGTTATTAGTCTGTTGTGTGAAACGCTAGTACCGAGTTCTTGTATACCCCGTTATAGCAGATAGAACTCTGGAGGGTAGTGGCGTTTTTTGTTCGGCTGGCAGTACTCTGGGGTTGGGATCGTGTGTTTCCGTTGTGGCAGCGAGCCATACTCGAGTCCTGTGTAAGAGCCCTAGTGTACCCGAGTGCCCGGTCGTAACAATATAAACAAAGCAACACCTCGGGTTTAAAGAAAATATGAGAGGATAAATTAAAAGCAAAGTAATGGAATTCTCGAAAAGGGGCTCTAGTCGTGACGATAGTTTTTACTTACAGTGTACTGGCTTAATAATCCAGAAGGGTTGATAGCCTCTACAGTCCTACTTTAACTATCTAACTAATTAGCTCTCTAAGATCTCCAAGGTTATGAGCGAACTATTGATGTTGAATGTACGTTTGATGAAGGGGTTTATGATTTACGTCCACAGTTTGCGATTAAGGGGAGACAGACCTTTTTTTCTATTAATTAATTTACTCCTTTATTTCTTAGTTTTCTCGCTAGACCTCCATCAAGCTTAGAAAAACACCCCCTAGACCCCCCTTCAAGATATCTTTGTATATTTTTCGGTTGAAAAATGTCCCAGCCGAAGGCCGACTCCTCATAACATTTCAGGCTCGTTATCGCTCGCCTGGAAATAATCGACACCTAAATGGCACGAAAGGTCTTAACATTGACAACAGAATGGGGCGAAAGGTATTAAAACCGCCAAACTAATGGGACGAACTTCTTATAATCTCAAAATAAATCGGGCTTAACACGAGGGAGAAAGGGGACCAGAAAAACGACTCCTCTCCCCTTAACCTCAACAGTCCATCAGCCTCCCCTTAAGGTAAACCGTTTGTGTGATCAATGGTCGGCTGGTGGTTGAGTTATGGGTGAGGGGAAACAATATCACGGTCGTTCCCAAGTCTGGCGATCGATACACTGGAATTAGGTCAAAAATGACCACACGCATAAAGAAACAATGTCAAAACGGCCACGCTTATGAAGAACCACAATCAAAATGGCCACACTCTTAGATGGCAAAAGACAGAAGAGCCAGGAAGTAGGTCGAAAATGGCCACACGCATAAAGAACCAATGTCAAAACGGCCCCACTCATAAAGAACCACAATCAAAATGGCCACACTCCTAGATGGCAAAAGACAGTACAGCCACAACCATCAATGCCGCTGTCACACGAGCGCTTTTTCCGTCAATTTTCCATGAGCAAGTTTTTTCTCGTATTATTTTGGGACATTTTTGCACTGGTATCGGCAAGTAAACTGAAGGTAGGATATGTTAGGCGGCTGAATTCTGATAAAGTGTATTTTTTAAGCTTCCAGACCATAATTGCCCGTATAAATTGCTCGAAAATGGGCCTGTGTGACTCCGGTATAACCAAAGACAACATTTCTGCAGCCTAAGCAAGCACAACTTAAATGGCAACTTTATAAACACATCAGACTGGAATCTTTTGCTTTAGCCAAATAAGTGAACTGGGATTCCTTACGTGACTAAAGTGTATTCAAGTTAACCTGGCAGAAACTGGTAGCACTGCCTTATTATTCAGTCTTTCCCTCTTCCTATGACTTAAATTGCTTCAAACTCCGCGTGTCCAGGCATTTTGGCTCGAACATCCCTTGATCTTGGCCCTGTAACTCTTTCAACTCTGGGGGAGGCACTCGCTACATGCAGTTCCGCCTTTTGTCCCCCTCACTCACAAAGACAAAAATATATAGATACTGCCTTTCTAAACTGCTCATGTGACGCCGCCTTTATTTAATAATGGCTCTCAATATTCTATGACGTATATATTTTCTGTTTTCTGGCTATTATTAGACGATATTTAGATTAGGTAGGGTATGATATAGATTAGGTAGGGTATGATATAGATTAGGTAGGGTATGATATAGAAGTCAGAGGGTTAGCCTAAACTGCATACAATCGTCTAAGAATAGCCAGAATAACCTGTCAAAATGCATCATAAGCCTCTAAGGGTTAAGTACTTGTTGCACCTAAGGTTAGACTAATTCTATATAGTCGTTCTTTTCATTTTAGTGTATAGCCAATTGTCAAGTGATCAGAAAAAGTGGCTGTATTGTTATAATAAATTAGTTAGATTTGGACTTTAGAGGCTACCAACCCTACTGGATTCTTAAGCCAGCACACTGTTAGTCAAGAATAACCTCAGGAGTAGAACCTTCTTTCGAGAACTCAGGTCCCTTTTGTGATATCATCGTCTGCAGTGAACATTTATAGTACCGTACAATTCTGACGCGCTGACGAAACATTAACAACACATTTCTCTTAAACCCATGCACGAAGCAATATTTTTCCTCTCTCAATTGTCATGGCCTCAAGTTATTATGTAGTAGTGTACAAACTTCTTGTGCAGGCGATTGTACAGTTGGCCAAATAAGTCGGTCTCCGCTGTCATTAAATTTTGCTCTCTGTATGTTGTATTAATGTCTGTCAGATGTTGAATATGATGTGTATAGATAGGAACATGTTTGTATAATAGACATATCTCACTCGAAACGATGAATTAATGCTTAGATAGTGCTGACTCCTATTATTGATCGAAATATACTTGGTGCCGCGACATCACTTATTTGGCCAACTTTACAATAAAAATATACAAGGGGACCGGGTAGAATCTCCACAAGAAATCGTTCCAAAATATAGATAATTCAGTTTTATGAACTATATATTATTATATTTTATTATCGTCGTAGTAGAGGATAACGGGTGATATAATGTATAATATTATACATGAATAGAAAAAGGGAATGATCTTATAATTATATACTACCGGAGGATCTATCTCCATCTATCTATTGCCTGACGCCGTGATCCCCGAAGGGGTGGCCAAGAACGAACCGCCCCCATGCACCTCTGTCCTTAGTCAGTCGACGCCCCTCCCCCCAACCAGCACCGCCTTCGTTCATGTACTTCCTCACTCCATCCTTCCACCTCTCATTCGGTCTACCTCTCCCTCTCTGTCCCTCCACCTCGATCTCGTACACCCTCTTAGTCATTCTCTCGCTTTCCATACGTTCCATATGGCCGAACCATCTCAAGTTGTTCCTTTTCACACTTTCCAGCACATCTACCTCCACATCACACCTCCTTCTTACTTCCTCATTAGTCTGTCTATCCCTCCATGTAACTCCGCACGCACTCCTTAAGTAATTCATTTCCACTGCTCTCACTCTTGGTCTGAGTCTCTCAACCAACGTCCATGCTTCGCTTCCGTAAGTCAGTGTCGGGAATACCACACTGTCATGCAAGGACTTCTTCACTTCCATACTGACCACCCTATTTCTTGTTACTGCTTTTAGCGTTCCTACAACCCTCTTCCCCTGTTGTACCCTCTCCCGCACTTCTTCATCCATAGTCCCATCTTTACTCAACACACTGCCCAGATACTTAAAAGAGTTGACGATCTCCATAGCCTGCCCGTTCAGCTTCACCTCACACTCTGTGAGTTCACCCCTTTCGAAGACCATAACCTTGCTCTTCCCCGCATTTACCTTCAAATTCCGTTTTTCGCACACTGTTCCAAACTCATTTACCAGACTCTGCAACTCCCATTCATTATCACTCATCAGAACTGTATCATCCGCAAACAGCACTATAGGTAGCTTCCACTCAAGTCCCTCCTTTTTCAGCGATACACCAACATCCACTGCTCTTGATAGTATTTCTTTCATAACTCCATCCATATATACAGTAAACAACCACAGGGACATCACACACCCCTGTTTCAAACCCACATTCAGGTCAAAGAACTCGCTCTGCTCACTCTCCACACGTACTGCCCCTTTGCACCCTCATACATGCTCTTCACCGCTTTCAGCAACTTGCCCTCTACTCCGTATATTCTAAGTACTTTCCACAAACCTTCTCTATCCACTCTGTCATAGGCCTTCTCCAAGTCTATAAAGGCAACATACACCTTTTGTTTCTTCTCCAGATATTTCTCCACAACACAATTCAGGGTAAAAATCTGATCTACACATCCTCTTCCCTTCCTAAAACCTCCCTGCTCGTCGCCTATCCATTTCTCCGTTCTCAC